>OU015474.1:2559136-2647932 GCA_907164805.1 Brachyptera putata
TCATCCGGATCCTTGGCGTGAATCTCTCCGACGGTCGATCCGACGGGAGAGTTCTCCGCGATGTACATGACGATCTTGTCCGAAGCAAACGCGGGCGGCGAGTCGTTGACGTCCTCCACGTTGATCGTAACGTCGACCGAGCCAGAGAGGGCTGGCGAACCCCTGGTGAGAGAACAGACAAGCTGATGTTGTATATGCAAGGAGAGCGGTGAACGATCAGCGGGCCAGATATCGTGGCCTGCTGGGTGAGTGAAGGAAATGGATCAACCAGATATTTTTAGTACTCGTCGATTGGTCATCAGCTATCACTTAATCAGCTATAATTTGAACATGGAAGTATTTCCATTTCTCACTCTAGTAATCATACCCTGGGGAGTGGAGAAGAGAGATGGAAGGATAGAAAACAGTGGAGGAAGAAGCAGAGGCAAATAGTATTAAAGGAGAGGAGGAAGAAGTAGAAGCAAGACCCGGAACTGGCAGAAACCGAGATACAGGAAGTCTGCACTGGAAAAATTGGTGAAAACACTCCCTGACACTCCACTCCACTCACTCCACTCCACTCCACTCCCCCAAAACCAACACTCCACTCACTCTCAAGTATGGGTTTGAGACATATAAGTATATACATACATACTACGCAAATGCATTATACGCGTTGTAAGATGAGCGAGATATCTGTATAAAGTCTAATCGTAAAGTCTACACACCCCAACTTGAATAAAATACTTTATTGGTAAATATTGAATCTATGAAGCAGTGAATTTTTTTTTGGGGAGTGATTATATTTTTCATATTTTCCTACTCAGCCCAATCTTGAGGGGTTTTTAGAAACTTTGACATGGTGTTTCTAAAAAGTGAGCCCACAGATTTGACCCCAGAAATTTACAGTCACAAGTTGGACAAGTCTTCGTGACCAGAAAAAGTTTCACGTCGATCAGTCAAACCCTGCGACCTGTGCAGCGCTACAAAATAAAAAAAACACAGACAAAGCTCCATAAGAGTGGGATGGAAGTCTCCGCTAACGCTCATCCAATAAGCAAAGCAATTTAAGTGACCGCAACAGTACGTGTAAATTGTTTTTGTTTTTTTCAAATTGCTTAACGACCCCACAAACAGCTAGGTTATACGGGGGTACGAATGAGCGGGTGATAATGAAACGATGAAGTGATGATAGGTGAAAGGACGATTACAAAACCCCATGCCTTATGCGGGACTCAAACCCCCGCCCAACGGTGACTTCAGTTATTACCGCTAGCGATAATTGACTTGGCCACCGGGGCGGCTTGTGTGTGTAAATTGTTAAATCCTCCAGAATCCCGCAGCTTGTTCCCGGCTCACCTGTCAATGGCGTACGCAACGAGCGGGAACTGAGCGACGCTCTCCCTGTCCAGAGACTTGGCCGTTCGGATCACGCCGGACGTCGGGTCCACCACGAACGAGCCGTCGGCCACGGCGTCGGGCGACAGCGCGTAACGGATCCGCCCGTTCAGGCCCATGTCCATGTCGGACGCGGATATCTGGACCACGCTGGTGCCAACCTGAGGATAATAGAGAGAGAGATAGATAGATTTTATTCATTACAAAATACATTGTTTGAACAACAGTCACAGCAGTTTAGCCACAGTATACATAACCAGTTTCAATTTATTTCCTAAATAATATAGTTATACATTTATTTGCTACAATATACTGTAGTATATTAATATAATAATAATAAGTATTTGAGAATATAAAGAATATAATATCAATATAAAGAATTAAAAATTTGTAGTAGGGCCTACTCAAGATTATTTAACGACTATTACAGTAGTTTGAATTATGACATCCTAGACCTATTTCGGCTATTACGTTAAACTGAAGTAGGGCCTATTAGTGCATCTATAATTTTAATTCAAACACATATTATTACTACAGTCCTAAACAGTAAGAAAAAGTAAAGTAAGAAAAAAAAGTAAGAAAATAATAACAAGAGAAAACTCCAGTCAAACTGAAATTGAAAATAAAATAATAATGTTACAAAGCGTAAGTGATCAATCTGAGATTATAAATATATCGAGAGCAAGAAACCAAAATTGCTAAAAAAGTAAAACTGAAAATAACAAATGAGAAATGCCCGTCAGACTGGAAATGAAATTGAAAGAGTAATGTCACACAGGTCTGAGTCATCAACCTAAGAATATAAATATATCGAACCCCCCCCCCCCCCCCCCCCCCCCCCCCCCCCCCCAAAAAAAAAGCTTGAAATAAAATCAACAAAAAGCCCGTCGACTCACCAGCGCGTCTTCAGGCACCGATCCGGCGTACGAGGCCTTCTTGAACTCTGGCGGGCTGTCGTTGACGTCGGCCACGATGATCTCCACGTCGGTCGTGTCGGACAGACTCGGCACGCCGCCGTCACGAGCCGTCACCGTCAGCAGGTACCCGGCCAGCGTCTCTCGGTCCAGCAGTCGCAACGTCACGATTGCCCCCGTCTGCCCGTTGATCTCGAACACGGGCGTAGACGTCTCGTCCATCGAACCAAGGCTGAGACAGACGGAAAAAAACAATTTTTATTTTTTATTGGGTTTGGTGCATGATTATTGGGACAATCTTATATATAAAAAGCTTGTGTCACACGTTAGAGGATGAAATGCTCGACCGAGTGTCGTGAAATTCCTCACGCACATTCGACAGGGCTGGTAGAAGGTCCTAAAGTATACGAGATCTTCCGCCGAGCTTTCTCCTATGAGCAATATATCCATTATTGTGCCAAGAATATTGTCGTTTCCCCAGTTCATCTTTATTGGCTTTTTAAGGGGTGCACGCACGGTGCTTACAAAAATAGAGAAATTCATAGTTACTATTTCTTGTCGTCGTACCTGTACGTGATCTGCGCGTTCTGTCCCACGTCACCGTCGGTCGCCTCAACGACGACGACCGTCGTTCCGAGCGGGGCATCTTCGAATACCGACACCGAGTACGGGGCGTTCTCGAACATCGGCGCGTAGTTGTTGGCGTCCGACACGTTCACGTAGACGGTGGCCGTGTCTTGGCGGCGGCCAGAGTCGGACGCAGTCACGGTCAGCACGAACCGTTTCTCCTGCGAGACGAGAAGATAGTGGGGTTATGTTGGGAAATGAGGTCATGTTGAAAAGTTGGGTTATATTAGTAAATTACGTCGAGTTAGAAAGTTGGGTTATGTTGGAAAGTTGGGTTATGTTGGGAAGTTGGGTTATGTTGGGAAGTTGGGTTATGTTGGGAAGTTGGGTAGAAAGTTGATTCATGTTAGAAAGTTGGGTTATGTTAGAAAGTTGGGTTATGTTGGAAATTGGGTTATGTTGGAAATTGGGTTATGTTGGAATGTTGGGTTATGATGGAAAGTTGGGTTACGTTAGAAAGTTGGGTTATGTTGGAATGTTGGGTTATGTTGGAAAGTTGGGTTATGTTAGTAAGTTGAGTTGAGTCAGAAAGTTAGGTTTTATTAGAAAGTTGGTTCATGTTGGAAAGTTGGGTTATGATGGAAAGTTGGGTTATGTTAGTAAGTTGGGAAAGTTGGGTTATGGGTTATGTTGGAAAGTTGGGTTATGTTGAAAAGTGAGGTTATAGAGAGGTGAGTCATTTCATAAAGTATGGTCATGTTAAAAAACAGTAAAGTGTCTTCGCATAAATACAGCAAGACACTAACATGTAAAATGAGGTAGGCTCAACATAAAAAAGTAAGCATTTGTTTGACACACTGCCATGCTTGTTTGGATTCGTATGGTGTTGGACACGAATAGGTTGCGCGGACCGACCTGCTTGTAGTCTAGCGGCTGCGCGATGGTGATCAGTCCGCGGCCGTTCTGAGACGTGATGGCGAACCTGCCGCGCACGTTGCCGCCAGTCAGCTCGTAATGAAGCCTGCGAGAAAGACGGACAAGTTTACAAACAATCTACGCTCATCGGGTAACGGGGCATTGAGAGCTAGTTCATGTTAACTAGGAACAATATTTTGATCGCTGTTAGGAACTTACAGTACAAAATATTTTTAATTATCACAATTGAATATTTTTTATTTCTACATTTTTCACTATATTTGCTTCACAATATTACTACATTTTTGTAAAATTCTTTTAAATATATCAACTAACATATACATATATATTCTTGGAAAGATCATCCTTGTGATCTTCCCAAGCGGGGAAGCGCAAGTTGCCAAAAGGGTGCGCCTGCTGTCACTAGCCAAATGATACGGCAGAGCCGTATATTTCGTCAGGAATTATCAGCTATGATCACGGATGTCAGTTCAAACGCCGGCCCAACCGTTTTGCTTGTGATAACAGTTCAACCCTTGCCGAACATTTTCACAATTTGAGAACACAGAATGTTATACTAATTTCCACTAATTTATGGTGGTTCATGAGAACATACCGCGGGCTATTTGAAGAGGTCTTGGGACCAGCCCTATCTATTCATAAAACCAGGACAATTCATCTATATTCAGCACAGTCTGTGCCGTCTCGAAGTAAACGTGACGCGAGCCTACCTGGGGTTCTCGTCGCGGTCCACGCTAGCGACGGGCTTGCGCACTTTACTTGCATACTTTAGCTGCCACTCACGTGAATCCGTATTACATTTATGATAACGAATTGAAACGGTGACCATCAAACTTTCGTAGGCCTACCTTTCATTCAACAATAAAGTGGCAGGTTTGAATTGGTGTCCTTATTTTTGCTTGTGATGAAATATGTCCCTGTTTTAATATAATAAACCTTGAAAAGTGAGGTTATACATCATCGCCATTTACTTCGCGCCAATTCATTCGCACGACGTCGCCAACATTATGTGTGAAGAAGTTCATAAGTTCGCCACCCGGTAGCGTAATGGTATAGACCTGACTGAATTTGCCAAAACAATTGGCGCCAAGTTTGCTAGTACAAGTCGACGAGTTCATGCAACATGTAATTCGGTCACGTCTTTAGTGTCGTCTCGAAGTAAACGTGACGCGAGTCTACCTGGGATTCTCGTCGCGATCCGACGCGGTCACGCTAGCGACGGGCTTGCCCGGCGGATCGTCCTCGCTGACGACTGCCTCGTACTCCTTCGGCTCGAACACTGGGTCGTTGTCGTTCACGTCCTGCACCGTGATCACGACGCTCGCCGTCACGCTCTTCGGCGGCGTCCCGCTGTCGGTCGCTATCACCTGGTGGAACGAGCGAGAACCATTATTAGATGATTATTGTTTGCGTAACAACCCCACCAACAGCTAGGTTATTTTTTTTTTTCTTAGTGTTGCTCAACGACCCCACCAACAGCTAGGTTATACGGAGGTACGAATGAGCGGATGATGATGAAACGATGAAGTGATGATAGGTGAAAGGACATTTACAAAAACCCATGCCTTATGCGGGACTCGAACCCACGCCCAACGGTGACTTCAGTTACTACCGCTTATTGACTTAGCCACCGGGGCGGCAGCTAGGTTATACGGGGGTACGAATGTGCATGTGATAATGAAACTATGAAATGATGATGAGTGAAGGGAGGGTTACAAAAACCCATGCCTTATGCGGGATTCGAACCCAAGCTCAACGGTGACTTTAGTTTCTGAAGTGGTGCCTCAGCTGACTGAGCTACCTAGGGCGGCATCCCGTTATTGGATGAGCAATAGCAAAGACTTCTATCGGTAGCGTCTCAACTGGCACCATTCTCAACTGGCACCATTCTCATCACGCAACATTTTAGGCTCATGCTATTTCAACGTCATCTCAACTGGTTGAGTGAAAATCTTGACTAACGCTCATCTAATTAACAACTAAACGGCCGGTTGAAGAACTCGGCCTCAAATACCGATCTCTTACCTGCAGCTGGTATCTGGCGTGATGTTCTCGATCCAGCTCTCTCGTCGTGTGGACCCAGCCGCTGCGCTCGTCAACCGTCAGCGGGAAGTCGCTGGTCGAGCCGCCCGAGTCGTCGCGCGGACCGATCGTGTAGCGGATGTTGGCGTTCTCTCCCTCGTCGGCATCATACGCTTGAACCTGCGCAAACACGACAACAACGTTAGCAAAGGTCAGAGCGTGAGGGTAAGGGAGGGATGTTTTCAAACATGAGTTCCACTGGAGTCTGCCTACTTGGTTGTATTAGTTTCACAAATGGCCAATCTGCCACGTCGAATCATCTCCCAGTACTCTTGGTAACAAATAAACGCACGCACACACAGACAGATCTGCAAAACTCTATAGATTTTACGATTTTTTCATATTTTGATATTGATTCTATAATGGCAGTTTGGGGTAGTAAGATCGCCCTTTCAGTGATCCGTTCGAACAATCATATCTTTCATCCATAGCCTTAAATAAGAGAGATGAGGTATAGAGATATAGGTATAGATAGAGAGTTTGAGAGGGATAGACAACGTAAAAGACAGAGAGAGCGTCGACTCACCCTGACTATGCTGTATCCTGACGGCACGCTCTCGGAGACAGACTCTTGGAAGAGCGACGTGTAGAAACGCGGGGCGTTGTCGTTCACGTCCATCACGTTCACCAGCAGCTGGGTCGTGTTGGACCGGCTGGGGCTTCCTCCGTCTGTCGGACAAACACACGTTACAGACAGATGTTACGAGATACACAGTTCGTGAAATAAACCTGATGACCAAAACTAATAACGTGGTCTAATTGTTCAAAAAAAATCACAAAAAATGAACTTTTAAAAATTAAACGAGCCAATATATTGAATTGATTATATTAATTAATAGTCCATGGGAGTCGATTTAGCAGAATATCAGTTTTTTTGGTGATGACTTTCGAACGGTATGAGATAGGCCTATCGAAATTTCGAAAACGAGGAAACATTGATATTTTAAATACCTCCATGAAAGTGAAAGTAATAACTATTTATCTTACATCCCATAATTGTCAGGCATACACGCTTAAATAATGTCCATTTTTAAGCGTATACGCCTGACAATCAGGCGATTATGTCGTACACCATCTTGAAGGTATCGAGAATATCTGTGTTTCCTCAGTTTCAGAATTTCGATATCTCATGCCGTTCAAAGGTTATCACCAAAAACTGATATTCCTTTAAATCGACTCCCATGGACTCTTAATCAAGATCGAATAATCTCCCATCGTCCTACGATGCCAACGAGACGTTGTGATCCACTTTACCGTCTCCCTTTCCTGGTCCATTTTTATTTCATTTCCAAGTTGAACCAATGGAGAAAAGTAAGAACAAAGTAACTTACAAGCACCCCCAGCTTACCCTGAGCTCGTATGACCAGCCGGTATCGCTTGAGCGTCTCGTAGTCGAGCGGCTTGACCAGCGCGACCTCCCCGCTGGCGCTGTCGATGGAGAACTGGCTCTGCGTGTTGCCGCTGATGATGGCGTAGCGAATCGCAGCGTTGTTGCCCTGATCCGTGTCCGTAGCCCTGCCGAGACAAAAAGTTAGGTTAGTGTTTCGTAAATGTTCGGTTAATTATAGTAAAAAGAGAAATATTATACAATGAAAATTAAATATTTGATAAAAACAATTCACTGAACGTTCGCCAGCGTAATCGTTCATTATTCATTTCAATTCTTACGAAGAAAAAAGATGAAATGAAAAGATATTAACTATGTTTTTAATAAGGATGCATCTTTAATAGAATGTTAGGTTAGAGTTTGGTAGAATGGGTTAAAACTTGGATTATTGCTTCAAGGACAGACAACTCATGCGCATACAGTACCCGCAGTAGTTAATATAGAATATAGTGATGGAAGAAAAAAATTGAAATAGAAATATAATTGAAGTGGTACTGACAATTGAATACATCAGAACAGATTTAGAAGAATATTACATTTTTGGAGATAACTTTTGAACGGTATGAGATACCGATTTTCTAAAAACAAGGAAACACAGATATTTTCAATACCTTCAAGATGGTGTAAATAATAACTATTAATCTCATATCGCCTGATTGTCAGGCGTATACGCATGAAAATACACATTTTTCAAGCGTATACGCCTGACAATTATGCGATGTGCCATACATAGCTATTACTTACATCATCTTGAAGGTATTAAAAATACATGTGATTCCTTGTTTTCAGAATGAGAATTGCACATGCAATTGACATGCACGCCTGAGAATTATGCGATGTGACATGACAGTTATTATATACACCATCTTGAAGGTATTGAAATTATCTATATTTCCTTGTTTTCAGAATTTTGATATCTCATACCGTTCAAAAGTTATCACCAAAAACATGATATTCCGCTAAATCAACTCCCAAGGACTCTCAACGAAACATTTCTCGACGCCCAACTTAACCTCATACTCACTTGACGTTAGCGATGATTGGATTCTGGCTCCAATTGACGTCCTCGGGCACGTTGACGGAATACGACCGCTCGGTGAACTGCGGGTAGTTGTCGTTGTCGTCGAGCACCTTGACGACGACGGTCGAGGTCGCCGACCTCCTCTCGGCCGCGGGCTTGGCCTGGTCGGCCGCGACTACGATCAACGTGTACACCTCGGCTTGTTCTCGGTCGAGCGTGACCCGCGTCGAGATCACGCCCGTCTTCGAGTCGATGCGGAAACCTTCGGGCACGATCGAGCCGCCCGATTCCTGCTTCGCTATCGTGTACTCGATCTGTACGACGGGGAGGTGATGTTAGTTCTTTTTTTTTTTCAATGAGTGCTCAACGGCCCCACCAACATTTAACGGGGGTACGAATGAGTGGGTGATAATGAAACGATGAAGTGATGATAGGTGAAAGGACGTTTACAAAAACCCATGCCTCATGCAGGACTCGAACCCACGAGTATTTGTATTTTTTGAATATTATTGCTGACTGTACCCTCGACTACGAATGAGCGGGTGATTAGGAAACGATGAAATGATAATAGGTGAAAGGACGTTCACAAAAACCCATGCCTTATGAGGACTAGCGGGCTAGCAGACAGAGCCACCGGGGCGGCTAAATGTTCTCCTTCCTTATTTTGAACATATCATTTCTGTTACATATGTTTCCCTCAATTTTGACATCACTAATAAAATGAACTTGACTGGAATCAACAAATATATCTTTGTATGAGACGGTACAAAACGCACTAAAAAAACTCTCCGATCAATTTCGTTCGTTTACCTCCGCGTTCCTGCCCCGGTCCTGGTCGGTCGCCCTCAGCGTGACCACCGTCGTTCCGACCGTCACCGACTCCCGGACGCTGGCGTCGTACTCGGACGCCTCGAACATGGGCGTGTGGTCGTTGGCGTCGAGCACGTTCACCTGGAGCGTGGTCGTGCCGGAACGCGGCGGGAACGAGTCGTCCGTGGCCGTGATCTGCAGGTAGTGGACGTCGACCAGTTCGCGGTCAAGTCTGGAATGAGAAGTGCGGTTAGGTGAGGACATGCAGCTTACCTCGAAGCGGTGTCGGTATTGCATGGCCTGTTGGTATTTGCAACCGGGAATAAGTGAGGTTATATTGGACAATTTACAATATGAAACGAGACGCGCGATTACCTACAGCATACCTCGACGTGGTGTCGGTATTGTATGGCCCAGAATAAGTGAGGTTATAATGGACAATTTATAGCAAATTAACAATTGGGCCTACCTGATCTATTAAAACCAACCAAAACTTACTAAACCAACCAAATCTGATGAACATTATACATTACCTGCCCAAAATATCACAATACACTAGATCACCCAGTGGTATATAATACGTTCTCAATGTAATAATTACTCAAGACTAAAGAACACCCTATCAATGTTCTAGAAGGTATACTGTACTACTTCACAACTATAAACGGTTTGAGGAAAATTATTCAGTTCCACACGAGCCAATTTTTTTTTTTTTTTCAATGCTGCTTAACGACCCCACCAACAGCTAGGTTATACGGGGGTACGAGTGAGCTGATGATAATGAAACGATGAAGTGATGATGGGTGAAAGGACGTTCACAAAAACCCATGCCTTATGCGGGACTTGAACCCACGCCCAACGGTGACTTCGGTTACTACCGCTAGCGATAATTGACTTGGCCACTGGGGCGGCTTGAGCCCAACTTATTGACATAGTGTATGAATATAGCATTCACACTCAGTTTTGGTAATTTTGGCAGTTCTGAGGGTATGTATAAAGTTTTTTTTAGTGTACGAATATAGGCCTAGGGTATTCCATTATAATCAAAGTAATGTACGGTAGTATACGCCAGCTCCCGGACAATTGTCTGGTCCGAACATGCCGCTGACAAAACAGCTAGCTTACCTCGAGTTCGTGGTGACGACGCCCGTCTTAGTGTCTATCCCGAAGAGGCCCTGCGACCGCGAGTCGAGCAGCGACAGCATCGTGTACGAGACGGGCGAGTTCTCAGGGTCGCGGGCGCGGACCGTGGCTACGGGCGCGCCCGCCGGCTTCTCCTCCATCACGCTGGCTACGTACAGCGCCTGGCCAACATGAGACATGCGATCAAGCGATCGTCCGGCGATCTTGGGGGAGGGGGCGTTGTGGAGGGGGTGTGGAGGGGGAGTTGTGGAGGGGAGAAGGAGCAAGCGATCGTCACACGATCTTGGGAGGGAGGCATTGTGGAGGGACTGAGGATGGATTGTGGAGGGGGTTGTGGAGGGGGTTGTGGAGGGGGTTGTGGAGGGGGTTGTGGAGGGGGATGAGCGTTGGGGAGGGAGGGAAAGGAGCTAGGGACCATCCCAAAGATCTTGG
Organism: Brachyptera putata; assembly: GCA_907164805.1. Taxonomy (NCBI): domain Eukaryota; kingdom Metazoa; phylum Arthropoda; class Insecta; order Plecoptera; family Taeniopterygidae; genus Brachyptera; species Brachyptera putata. The sequence continues at coordinate 2,569,806 of OU015474.1, forward strand.
GAGGGAAGGCTTTTGGAGGGGATGTTGTGGAGGGGGTGGGTCGTTGTGGAGGGAGGGAAAGGAGGAAGCGACCATCACACGATCGTGAGGGGGGGGGGTTGTAAGGGGGCTGTCATCCTCAAAAGCAGTTATTGTTGCACACACCATTGAAAAATTGCACAGACAAATGGGTCTTTCATTTCAAATAGGCTTATCCCTGAATATTCACATAAAATAACATGTGAACATTATCAAACATATAAAATCACTGTTAAGTGTGGAAATAATATGAAAGTAGGAAAAAAATTATGAATAATTATGCTATGAATGTGTGTATAAATATTTGTTCAAAATGGCAATAGACCCTCTCAAGGCTAAAATTCCCATCAAATATATCAAATCACTGTTTAGATTAAACTTCATCCGAGTGAAATTAGTAGTCGTCGACTGACCTGCTCAAAGTACGGCGACTGGTTCCTCAACTCTCGCCTGACCCGATGCGCGATATCCGTGTCGTTGAGATCCTGATGATGATAGACGATCTTCAACCGATGCTCGGTAGCCGACACCAGCCCCTCGGCCACGTAACCGTTCGACACGGGCTTCTCCCGTTCGCAGCTCAACTCGAGCAGTATCGTGACCTTCCACAGCGGCTCTCTAATACACTGGTCGTCCGCAGAAACCAAATCCCCTCCGCGGGACTCCACTCGAAACCTAACATCGCTGACATCCACATACTTAACCTGACACCGTTCCTTAATCGATTCCGGTAAAAACCCCGACAAACTATTAATAAACTGAGACTTTCTCAAACAAATCTGTTTGAACGATTCCGTACCCGGTATCGCAAACGATAAATAAGTCTCGCTGATCCACCGTTTCGCTTCCGACACTTTCACGTGGATTTTATTATCGTCAATATCGTCGCGGCATCGTTCCCCCGTAACGAATATCCTCAACGGTAGGGAATAATAATCGACGCCTCGACTTTGATTCGACGACGAATCGACGTAGACGGTGAATAAACTCGGATAGTATATACCCTCGCAGTCGAGTCGTTTTTTCAGGGTAACATAACCGTACTTTGGGTCGACGTTCAAGAGTTTGTTTACGTAGCTAGCGCTGCGATGCGGGTTGATCTTGTAGTGTCGCGACGGTCCGAGGTGGGGAAGCCCGCCGTCGAAGAGGAGATGACCGACGGGCTGTTCCTCGGTGACGATCAAGAGGTAGCCGTCGCAGCAGTGGCTGATGATGTTGAGGACGATGATTATCGTCGTGAACGTGAGGAGGGTTGCGTTGTTGTCGTGGCGACGGCTGGTCGCCATGGTGACGGCGCGAGGCGGGGATTAGTCGGGCCTCGGTGACGCGGACATCTTTCTGGGGGAGAAGAGAAACGATGATATTAGTTACGATGTTTTGATAATAACATGGAGATGATGAATTATATTGAAAAAACTACTTCTTCAATACATTTTTTTTTCTTCATATTGGGTTTAACGACGCTCTGTTATGATAGCGCAGATCTATTGGCATCGGATGGATGATTAATTAGATGATAGGATGATGATATGAAGGTTCTCGGGTAATGAGAAGGATAGTGGGAAGAAACCAGTCGTGGCCTATATTGTGGGTACCATCCTGGCATCAGCCTAGACTACAGAGGGAAACCATGATAACCCCTGTAAAGATGGTTGGCGGCAGGGATCGAACTGGGTTCAAACGCCTCCCGGATCACACGAAGCTGCGCTGCATGTGCCGGTAATATTTTCATTCAATTCGATATATTATGTTCTGTGGACATAATGAAGGGATTATATTGTTATACTATTATGTTGGGTAGATACATAATAATAATAATAATAATAATAATAATCATCTATCCCAGATTCCAAATTGATGGGTCAGAGGGTGGAATGTGGGAATAATAATAATAATATATAATATATGATTGCATGTTCCTTTTATATACAATACACTATATGGGTACAGCTCAGAAAAGAATAATCAATAAAACTGAACACTTTTCAATCTAGAATATTGTATATCGATGGTTTTGTTATCTGTGTCCACCAACCAGGACAAACAGTCATTGATTTCTAACGAGAATGTGACACCAAGCAACAAGGGTGAGGGTGAGGGGGGAGGGGGTGACAGAGAGAGGGGTGAGGGGATGGACAGATTCAATCGGAAGAGACGCGTGGCGGGAGGGAGGGGGGGGGGGTGGGTTTCATCAATAAACAATGACAACTAGATGAAGGGGGGGAGGGGTAGATCTCTGTACCATGCATTGTTGTATTCAGCCAGAGAGAAGAGCAGGACAATATTAGCTTGAGACATGATGAGAGTAGATTGTGTTACATTATAGATCATCTTTCTTGTCTTGTTAGCTTTTAACCCTTTTTTTTCTTCTCTCTTCCTCTCTCTCTCCTCTTTCTATTTCTCTTTCTCTCTCTCTTCTCTCTCTCTCCTCTCTTTCTTTTTATCTCTCTCTTTCTCTCTCTCTTCTCCCCCTTTCTCTCTCTCCCCCTTTCTCTCTCTCTTCCCCCTTTCTCTCTCTCCCTCCTTTTCTTCTCCTCTCTCTCTCTCCTCTCTCTTCTCTCCCCTTTCTCTCTTCTTCTCTCTTCCTCTCTTCTCTCTCTTCCCCTCCTCTCTCCTCTTCTCTCTCTTCCCTCTCTCTCTCTCCTCTTCTCTCTCCTCTTCTCTCTCTTCTTCTCTCTCTCTCTCCCTCCCTTTTTTCTTCTCTCTCCTCTCTCTTGCACCGAAGCTCTTATCACCGGCTAGCAAATACTGGTTTTGTGGGTTAAACGTGCATTTACAACCCGGAGTCCGTCAACACGAAATAAATATTAAAAATTTAAGATTTTATTCCTACTCAAGAAATTGAAGAAGTCGAGGAAGTTGAGAAGTCTATAAAGTCATAAAGTGATTGAAGTAAAGAAGTCAATGAAGTCGAGAAGTCTATGAGATCAAGAAGTCAATGATTTTTTTTTTTTTTTTAATGTTGCTTAACGACCCCACCAACAGCTAGGTTATACGGGGGTACGAATGAGCGAATGATAATGAAACGGTGAAGAGATGATAGATGAAAGGACGTTTACAAAAACCCATGCCTTATGTGGGACTCGAACCCACGCCCAACGGTGACTTCAGTTACCACCGCTAGCGATAGTTGACTTAGCCACCGGGGCGACGAAGAAGTCAATGAAGCTAAGAAGTCGATAAACTGAAGAAGTCTATGAAGTAAAGAAGTCAATGAAGTAAAGAAGTCTATGAGATCAAGAAGTCAATGAAGCTAAGAAGTCAATAAACTGAAGAAGTCGATAAACTGAAGAAGTCAATGAAGTCAAGAAGTCACGAAGTATATAACTAATTACATACTGTTATTGCAGACCCTAATTACTAGCTATATAATTATGTCTATATAAGATGCGACTACCGGTACTAAAAACCTCTGACCAATGGAACCATCACGAGATGGTCCTATATTAAGAATAATGACATGTCTAATGATGATTATGATTACCAGGCCCATCACTAACTGATATAAATAATAATAAGTACGAATAAACGGTTATAGTGCTTTAATGACCTACGCGTGAAGACTACACAATACTACGGTGAAATAACTAATTTCAAGTTATCTAACGTTATCTGAAGTTATCTAAAGTTATGTAACGTTATCTAAAGTTATCTAAAGTTATCTAACGTTATCTAAAGTTATCTAATCAACGAACGTCAATTCTCTAACGTCAACGTTAGACGTCAAAATCTAGTTTCAAACTTTGGAAGTCCTATAAGATGATGTAGAATACGGAGTCTGACATTTTCGTCTAGCTTTCATTTCGTTTGTCAGTTATGGAATAAGCTAGCTATTGGTGTACGGTCGTTTTTAAAGCGAAAATACAAAAACAAATGTACTATCATGAAAATGTACCCCAAAAAAATCATGTACTAACAATACATAATGAATAATAATAATAATAATAATAATAATAATAATAATAATAATATATTTTTATTCCATGTTGATCATATACAATGATATTGTCAAGTCAAAATTATGTAACCAAAATATAGGTTACAAAAAATAATAATGGATACATAACATACATATAGATTTCAATACATTTCTACATGCTGTTAAAAAGGTACCACAAGGGGGTTCGAACCCAGGACTTTGCTAACCTCGGCGTATTTCCTCGTCCTTGAACCCCTCCATCAACCCCCTAGATCGCGATGACTCACCGCATTCTCCCCTATCTGGCTACCCCCCCCCCCACCCCCCACCCCCCACCCTCCCACCCCCCACCCCCCGACACATCTGTCAAAACACGACGGGCCTACACAGTGAATGGAAGCGTGAAAGAGCTACATAGCACTTAAGAGGGGTTGAAACGACAACCAGTCGATATTTGATGGTAAACGTCAGTTTTAGGGGTGAAATAAATAATAAATTCGAATACATATTTTGATGATGTGCTATGTTGACAATGAAAAATAAACTTGAAATGTCTATAATTTACTAAAATGTACTTGAAATTATAATTCATTGAAACTTCATTTAGTCGATATTTGATGGTAAACGTAAATTTTAGGGGTGAAATAAATAATAGAGTACATATTTTGATGATGTGCTATGTTGACAATGAAAACTTATAATGTCTATAATCCACTACTATAGCACAATAAATATATCATATAAAACATAAATAAAATATCAATAAAATATAGCAAAAGAATTATTATTATCTAAATCTACTATACTCAATATAATACTACTATAATTTGCTTATAATCATTTTAGAACTTAACGCCAGAGAATGATGCCTTTTAGAAGAAAGAAAAAGGCTAATTGGTAAACTTATAATTGTGAAGACAGAACTAGGGGCTAAAACATTACAACATCGGCGGTGGGGATCGAACCGGGTTCGAAAACCCCTCGTCTCCCGGATCACACGAATGAGCTACATGTGCTAGATTTTTTTTTTTTTTTTTCCATAACATCGAAACTTGATACAAAATCATTGTTCCCCAATTAAGGCTACGGATGAAAGTAGGATCGTTTGGACGGGGCACCACAAGGGCGATCTAACCACCCCATTTTGTTATTATTTTAAATTCGAAAATTGCGAAAATGGCGAAAAATGTCGAAAACAAAGAACATGGTGAATTTTCACCGGTCGAAAATGATGATTAAAGAAAATAATAATGATAATAAGGAAATGAAAAGTAATAAATTAATGACGTAGTAAAGAACAGTTCACCTTACAGCTTGACTGAGTGATGAGCGAGTACCAACTCATACTTCAAACATAGGGAAAAAAAAGTGTGTTTCATAAAAAATCCCAGCGTCCAGTTCACATCAATCATTCAGTCGTATTTTGTAAAACCAGTTTACAGTTTTGTACGATCTCAAAGGTCATTAATAAAAACGAACTCACGACACTTCTATTTAATTCAAGTTTCACGAAAAACCAAGCAATTCTAGATATTATGAGAATATTTTATGAGAATGAAACGACAAAAAAATGCAGTTATAACTGTTAACGGTTTTATATATATTTCCTATTTACAAATAATCAGCAGTAGGCCTACACCTACTTATATTGTGAACACCATTCTTACTCACTTTCTTGTTTTATATATTTGGTTTAACGACGCACTTCGTTTAACGACTTCGATCTATTGGCGTCGGTGAATGATTTATGAGATGATGAGATGAAAGGTTATTTCATTATGTGTTTTTGAGTGGGAATTTTTATATATTGGGTTTAACGACGCACTCTACTGATGACTACGATCTAATGGCGTCGGTGTAATGATTCATGAGATGATGGGATGATGAGATAAAAGGTTATTTTATCAGGTGTTTTTGGATAGTGAGAATGAGTCGGTCGTTGCCTGTTGTTAAGGAACCATCCCAGTATTGACCTGAACGACAGAGGGAAACCACAAAAAACAGGATGGTCGACCATGGCGGGAATCGAACCTCGGTCTCCTGGATGACGGTTCAGTGTATTAACCACTCAACCACACGTCTCAGTTTACTTCTCTCTTTTTTATATAAAATACACAACTTGACTATGAATTAATAATATAAAAATATTAATTGACAAAAAATATGTTGTTTGAACGAAACACCACAGAACTTCTAACTGCACATAAGATGTGATTCTTTTGAAAGATGCAGATGTGTTTCTAATAGTAAATCTCGTCCCTAAAAGTCATCCGACTCTCAGAATACCAGATATCGAATATAATTGTGGTATTTATATTTGTTATGTTGGTAAATAACCACCAGTTATCAGTAGAAACACGTCTACTAACCGGAGAAAATAAACCGCTAGATAATTACACACAAATCAATCACAGTGTTGCAGAAGCTGTTAGAAAGTCAAAACAAATTAAAATTACAAATATAAATAGCTAGAGTTGTTATCTACGAGATGTGAAGGTTCCGAGCGACCGTCCCCCCTATCCTACACCACTATCACACGGGTGTCTCAAGCCTTTCTCTAGGGCGTAACTTGTATCCAGGAGAGATGAAGGTTCCGAGCGACCGTCCCCCCTATCCTACACCACTATCACACGGGTGTCTCAAGCCTTTCTCTAGGGCGTAACTTGTATCCAGGAGAGATGAAGGTTCCGAGCGACCGTCCCCTCTATCCCACACCACTAGCGCACGGGTGTTTCAAGCCTTTCTCTCGTGCGTAACTTGTAACCAGGAGAGATGAAGGTTCCGAGCGACCGTCCCCCCTATCCCACACCACTAACACACGGGTGTTTCGAGTCTGCATCTCTCGTGTATACAAGTGTGAAGAAGAAAATGAAAAAAATATAGTAATTGTGTTTTATATAAGATTATTATAAATGGTTAATTAAATATAAGAGAGAGAATGTGGTCCGAGTTCGAACCTCGTACGAGACGGAAATCTTGGCATAACAATAAATGTGTCCATTATGAAGAAAAGAGAAAAAAGTGAATACTTTTTTAATTATATATAAAAGAATGTGCCTATAATGGATGGCTATAGAGAATTCCGATATCTCGTACCAATCAAAAATTATCAGCAAAAAACTTATATTCCGCTAAATCGACTCCGGTGGATTCTTAATGAAAAATGGATACTTCTCTGATTGTTGTAATCAGATATAATATGTAATAATTGTTGTAATAATGTGTAAAGATCACTTGTAAAAGTAACACTCGATATTAATGCATCGATTTTTACCTCACAGCGTACCGTTACATGTGCAAATAATATGTAACATATTAATTGTGAATGTTTATTATATGGATCGACAATATTTTAGATAATATAACAGCGGTTTTTTTCTTTAAGAGTGTCCCGGAGTTTTGGTTAAGTTCTGAAAAAACTTTCATCTGCGGCCGAAAAATATGATAACAAACAGCGCAATCACGGTGTCGAAATTAATATTTTGTGAATAATTATAAAAGGAGGGTTAAAATCGCCCTTGTAATGCCCCGTCCATAACGGCCGGTACTTTCCTACTTTTTTCAATAGCCTCAATTGAGGTACAATGATTTTGTATCAAGTTTCGATGTTAATAAAATATATATAAGATACTTCTCTGAATATTGTAGAGCAGTTTCAATACAATACGTTCATCCTAAAAGTCACTACATTCTTTCAAATGTTACACTGACACTGAAAATGTTACACTGTGGGTGAGTCCCCCTTAATTTAATCACTGCTAATTCATGTTGTAAACTAGCAAGTAATTTGGCAGCACTTTCATTGCTATTCAACAAACTACACTCTTGTCGTAATCAACTCTTAATGTATGTACATTTACTGTGTACTTGTTCAAATTACTGTCTAACAAAAGAATACACACAGGTTCCTGGAATCACGGTTTATCAAGTACACTCCCGGACGCTTAAAGTGGTCGATCAAGCTATCATGGACTAAAGATATACAAAGACAATTCACCCAACGTTAAATTGAGATTTTTTTATATATTGGGTTTGACGACACACTGACTACGTATATCACACGGTCGGGAAACTGTTTAGTCAAACCGATTCACGCTGAAACGGTTCAACAAATGAGTGTATATCACAATAATTCAGAAACACTTTGTCAAAACCGCGGTCAAAACGTTTCAGCGCCAGCCATTTTAAATATTTACGTAAGTCAGTATATTGGTAGTATATTGGTATATATTGGATATTGGTGACGTAAGTCGGTAAATAATCGATAACGGAGCTGGAATTCAACAAGGATCGATTTATCGCTCGCGTTCAAGGTTACCCTGAATCGGTTTGACGTGTATATCAATCGTATCGAGTTCTCCAATTCACTTGCCAAACTGGATTGGTACTAAAGTGTTTTACACCAAAACCGACAGGTATATCACCATCTGCAAACCGTTTCAGCGTGAACCGGCTTGACTAAACCGTTTCCCGACTGTGTGATATACGTAGTCACTGTTATGAAAATCGATAGATTTTCCATCATTTAGAATAATTTGGGAAATCTATCATAATTCTTTCCATTATTATCAAAAACATGGAGGTATGAGTTTAGTAGAGAAAAAAAAACTGAATATACTAAATATTCAATTTCGAATTCATTTTGTTTCAAATGAAAAATCCATTAAACAACGAGATGAACTCATAGAAAAATAATAATAATTGTCAATTATTAGAAAAAAAATGTAATCCGAGACATTGTCGACCACGAGGTATGTTGATGACACCAATAAATCAGTGTTACCACCACACAAGTTGTTAAAACTAATTAAACGCAGTACAACAATTACATCTGTCTAATGAATTGATGGAACTAGATAAAGTGCGACAACAAATAAATGAGAACAATAAACATGTGAGAAAAGAAACTGGCCGCATTGTATGATGGATGACGAAGAAGAAGAAGAGGAAGAAGAAGAAGAAGAAGAAGATGGAAGGGATAAGTTGTTTTTATCAATTAGTGTAAAAACTTGTTTACCTCACAGTCAACAATGAAGAGAGTTCAGATGTGAATAGAAGGCAGTGCATGAACCTCTACATACAAACACAAATATTTCTTCGTTTAACAATATATATATATATATATATATATATATATATATATATATATATATATATATATATATATCTTATATATAAAAAGCTCGTGTTACATGTTAGAGGATGAACTCCTCCGAAACGGCTCGACCGAGTGTCGTGAAATTTCTCACGCACATTCGATAGGGCTGGTAGAATGTCCTAAAGTATCCGAGATCTTCCGCCAAGGTTTCTCCTGTGAGCAATATCCAAAAATTGGCACTTCAAGGACAACACCAGTAATGATGTTGTTTACTGACATTGACATCGTTGCTCAATGTTACTCAACCTTACTCACCATTTGCGCTAGATAGCGTAACAACCAACATTCACTACAAATCACTTCGATGGCAGAACAACGTTTGCCGAGTCAGCTAGTATATATATATATATATATATATATATATATATATATATATTCATATAAATGAGTGACAAAAGTATATACAAAAACAACTAAATCGCCAGCAAATTAAACGATAAATATATAACAATGATAAATATAATATATATGAAAAATAAATGACAGCTAAAAACAATAATAGTAAGTGAATTAGATGACAAATGTATACAAAACAGTAATTGTAAGAAAAGTAACCGACAAGTGCACACGAAAACAGTAATCGCAATAAAAAAAAGTACCGGTATATACAGCCTTCTTTATTCCGTTCTCAGAGAAGAGTCTATATCTAGAAGGCTGTGGTGGCATTGAATGTGACCGGAAATCGTTTAGCTAGCTTCTGTTTTGTGAGGTTTTTACAACAATGCTAACTGGTTTTATCCTCAATGCGAGTCATTCGGATCAATTGATTCGACAAATCATGTCTGTAAATGATCGTGTAAGATGTCCAGACGGTAGACTACATTGTGACTAGTTCCTATTTGCAGGTATTTCTAGGAAATGGTGAGAAATGATGGAGAAAAATGAAAGAAAATCGTATTGGAAACTTTTTTTTTTTTTTTTTTCGTAGCGAGGGGTTGACAACTTGACATTTTAGTGTAAACCTGATTTTTTCTATTTCTTGATTATTTAGATTTTTTTAATTTTTCGTGTTCTTTTTCAATTATTTTTCATTTTTCGTGTATCTTTGTGATTTCTTAATTTTTTGTTTTCTGTTGAAATAATTTCGCAGTGGTTAACGTCGGACCCAGTTCGATCCCCGCCACAGTCTATCTTTACAGGTTCTTTTCGTGGTTCCCTCTGTAGTCTAGACTAATGCCGGGATGGTTCCCACAATATAGGCCACGACCGCTTCCTTCCCATTACCCAAGAAACCTTCATCTCATCATCCCATCATCTCATTAATCATCCATCCGACGCCATTAGATCTTCGCTATCATTACAGTGCGTCGTTAAACCCAAAATATATAAATAAATATACATATAACTTAGAGCCAGTTGTACCAAGTGATGATTCGTGAATTTAGCAAAAACTAGCGAATTAACTTGTTATTACCCTTTGATACATATGCTATTTTTGCACCTTAAGTAATGATTAACTCATTCATATTTAATCATCAGTTTGGTACAATCGGCTCTTACATAAATATATACATATATAGTGCCCCATCCAAACGATTCTACTCTCACCCTTAGCCTTAATAGGGGAACAATGATTTTGTATCAGTTTCGATGTAATTAAAAAAAATAGATATATTTGTCTTATTATTTATTTCCCATTATTTCTGAAGTTGATTTTCTAGCAATGAAGTTCTAATAATAACCAAGACTAAACCAACCGAAGTAAATCTCATGACTTCTCGACGGCTTCTTGCCAACCTAATTGAGATACGGTCAGGCCATTAAACAACAATTATACCACAACAAAGAAACTTAACACAATAAAACACGTTTTTTATGTGAAATCTTCAACGGCTTTTTTCCTATCAATGAATAAAAACTATACCGTATACCTTCGTTAAGACTGTCGGCTAACTATGCGGTCACAGTTGTTGTTGTTGTTGTTGTTGTTGTGATTGTTGTCTAAGTACGCGAAGTACTTTAATAGGCGATAGGTCGAGAATTATCATTGTAACCATTACTTTCTGATTCCTAGATAATTGAAGTTTTTTTTTTTTTTAATTTTTGAACTGAAAATATCTATGTTTTCTCGTTTTCAGAATCTCTATATCTCATACCTTTCAAAAGTTATCACTAAGCCTAGGATGTTTAAGACCTCTGAAACTGCCAAAAAAGCAGGCAAATAGTACCTTAAAAAGTGAAGAAAAATACTTTTGAAATAAAAAAAGTACCTATGAAAATTTTTGATTTTACATTGATTGTTCTGTAGGCCCTACGTAGGGGGGGCTATAGGCCTAATTACTTGTGCTTACTAATTTTGTGACCTTTTTGACCAAAAATCAAACTTGTGTCTACACTTTTAGTGGATATTTAAATAAGAAAGTAAATATATTCAAGTCATTTTTAGTTAGATCAGATTTGCCGAAAAGAATATTTCCTTCTAACACCAAGAGGAAAAATGAATGAGAAGTCAATTATCGGCTGAAAAGGCTTCACAATGAGAAATTGGAGCAAAAAAGAAGACAAAAAAAACAATGAAAAAAGACCTAATTTGCCAAAAATGTAAAGAAAAAAGACTTTTCAATCATGCATTTGATGTCAGGGACGCATGAAACGTATTAATATTTCATTTTTGAGTACAACAAAGCGAAAGAAAGAAAAGGATGTCTTCCTAGCATCCTAGCCCTATCACCAAAGAACTGATATTACGCTAAATCGACTCCCAAGGACTCTTAAGGTATGAAAATAACATACGTATTTACGTAGCAATTCGCTAATATTTTCCCAATTCACTCAACATCAGTAGGTACAACTGCCTCTTAAATAAATTCTGTTTTGTTCCGCAATTTTCGTATCTCTTGCTCACAGCTAAGTAAGCTGTCATTTATCATCACCTTCTTTCTCCACCTCACCTAACGGGCGAAACCACTCGAAAACACATGGCACTTTTAATTTCATTACCACCTGACGCGTAAAAAAATACCGTAGCAACATTAGAAACTCAAAATAAAGTGAGTGATTTCAATGTGTACGCTCGCCGACAAAAAAAAACGCATTTATATCTTTTGAAAAATTGGTCCTGTCAGATTAGAGAGGGAAAAAAAATTATAATAGAATATGTGTGAGAAAAAAATAGAAAATGTATTTTTGAAGAAAAATTGTGGTATAATTAATACTTCATGTGTGATTTTGAAGATTTGGAAAGAAAAAAATATCTACAGGTGGTTGAATGAGTCACATTACAATTAACTAGCATTTTAGCCCCCCGTGTTTCAAAACACGGCACCACTGCACAGGTCGCAGGGTTTGACCGATCGACATGACACTTTTTATGTATACGCAAACTTATCCAACTTAGAACTGTACAGTTTTGGGGTGAAATCGGTTGGAACATTTTTGTGAAACATCATCTCAAAGTTTCTAAAAACCCAATAATATTATAAACTAAAGCGTAAAAAATTGAAAAATAAAAATCTCACCAATATAATTCAAATTTTCTTCAAATGTAAACATGGAAGTGATACACATAATTAAAAATTTGTATGCAATTCGGACGAGCCGTTTCGGAGAAAATAATGTAAAACATGATCTTTATTCATCGAATAAATAGTAATCATAGAAGAAAAATGTTACATTGATAGAATCACGGCTCCCTAGATTCGTTGGTATCGAATGAAGTATATTTCATATGATCAAGGTGTGTAGAGTTTTAGATTTCACTTTATAGTTACCTCTCTCACCTAACAACGCATATTCTGTGTTTATCTTTTTTTTCAATGTTGCTTAACGACCCCACCAACAGCTAAGTTATACGGGGGTACGAATGAGCGGATGATAATGAAACAATGAATTAATAATAGGTGAAAGGACGTTTACAAAAACCCATTCCTCAAGAGGGACTCGAACCCACCTCCAACAGCAGTTTCTACCGCTAGCGATAGTTGACTTAGAGCCGATTGTACCAACTGATGATTAAATATTGATTAGTTAATCATTATTTAAGGTACAAAAATAACATGGGTAACCAAGGGTGATAACAAGTTAATTTGCTAATTTTTGCTTAATTCACTAATCATCACTTGGTACAACCGGCTCTTAGCCACCGGGATCGCCGTTTCCCTAGTTTTCGGATTTAATCAACCATAAAAAAGCTATTAAAATGTAGCCAATTACGGTGTATATTTAATCGATCGTTCTAAGTCGATGTCCGGGTAATCGATTACTTTGACGGCGGTAATTGGTTGACCACCGGCCAATCAAAACCCACACTCATAAATAAAGTTAGTAGCTATTTTTGGTGCGCTGACATCGCTGTCAAGTAGGACGATGTTAGAAGGCGGTGGAAGAGATTGACTATACAAGGCTGTGTAAACGACAATAATTGTATTAAATAGTGTTGACAAATTAAGGGGGGGGGGGGGGGAGGGCATGCACGGTGTTAGAGAAATTTATTTTTATTATTTTTGTTCAAAACCAGTGTAAATGAATAAAAATTATATCAATCCCAAGATAATTTTATACCATTTAATTAATATGACATTCCATTTTTGTGAATTCAATCAGTTTTGAGATAATATGTCAATGAATACCAAGAATGTGATGAAATTAATTTACTTCGCAACTTACACAGATATGCCTTCAATATTGAGTAAGTAATAACTATTTATCTCAAATCGCCTGATTGTCAGATTTACACATTTCAAAATTTAACAAATTTACAAATTTCACATTTACAAAATACACATTTCTTAACCGTATACGTTTGACAATTATGCTATATGAAATGAATAGTTATTACTTTTAGCACCTTGAAGGTATAAAAAATATCGGTGTTTCCTCGTTTTCAGAATTTCGATATCTTACACCGTTCAGAAGTTATCATCAAAAAACAAGTATTCCGCTAAATCGACTCCCATGGACTCAAATAACCATGTTCGAGAACGTAAACCAGAAGATATAATAAAAGAACGGAAAATAAAACCTAATAAAAAAGTTCACAGTTATACAAAAGCGTAGTTTCACGGAGTCTGGTTGTTATAAGGAGACACGTCGTCAATTTGACGAGATGTTGAAATAACAAAAAAAAAGTTGAGCAATAAAATGAAAAAGTAAATTTAACTTTAAACTTCACACGGTTTGCTAAGATGTCAATTTGGTTGGTGCTATCAAAAGTCCGCTATTTCATATCTGTAACTTTGTCACTTGAACACAAAAAAGTAATTAATAAAAAAAAACTTTTTACCGCTTCTGAAAATATCAGGAAACATATGTAACGCGTAAAATGTTCGTACAATGCTCACCAAAACGCATAAAATAGTTCAAATCTAGCCCCCAATTATTATTTTTTCCGAGGCTACGCGTCCCGGACCCGCACGAACTTGAGGGGGCGGGGGGCCTCCCCCCTGTGACCACAATTTCAAACGGCGCTATGAGTACGGCGAAGGCGCGCCAAAATAAGAGAGACTATTGGTTAGGAGGGCTTTACTCACCCTTTTCTTTACAAATTAAAAAAATGAGTGGGTGGTAAGATCGCCGTTTTGATGCCCCGTTCAAACGATCTCATCTTTCATCTATAGTCTTAATTGGGGAACAATGATTTTGTATCTGCTTTCGATGTTATCGAAAAAAAAAGAAAAAAAAAAGGATACAAGTATAACTAATATTAGATCAAAAACAAACCCAATATCCCCGCGTATGTAAATCAGGTTGTTTATCTCCAATACCGGTTACCATGGCCACGCCACCCACTAGTTGATCTCATCCTCACAGCCTCCTCCAACGGCAGCATTGCACGAGCAAACGGCGTGCGCCGAGGAGTCAACAACTTCACATTTTAGTGTACACACCTAAAAAAAAATCTAATTTTTTTTGGTCATTTTTTTATTTTTTCGATCATTTTTTATATGCCGTAATCGTTTGATTATTTCTCATTTTATCCACTTTCATGGCTTTTTTCAATTCTGTTCGACTTTTTTTACTTTTCTCGATTTTTTGTGATGATTTTCTCGATTTTTCGTGTTTTTCCGATTTTTCGTAACTTTTCCTTGAATTTTTGGGATTTTTTAAATTTTTACACCTGATTTTTTGAGTCGTTGCCCCCTCGGGCCACGCCACCCACCAGTCGATCTCATCGTCACAGCCTCCTGGATTCCACCGGCAGCATTGCACGAGCAAACGGCGTGCGCCGAGATGAGCACAAACCGGCCATCAAAGTCAACAACCTCCTCTCCGCCTTGCGACACACCCTCTGGCCGGGTCGAGACGCCAGAGCGGTCATGGTGTGGTATAAGGGGAACATACGGTCGAGACATTAAACAGCCTTGCGACACACCTGACCAGAGGATCGGAACGTCCGAGCGGTAATGGTGAGGCATAGGAGAGACACGCGGTCGGGACATTAAACAGCCTTGCGACACACCTGACTAGAGGATCGGAACGTCCGAGTGGTAATGGTGAGGCATAGGAGAGACACACGGTCGAGACCTTCATCTCTCCAGAGATCCAGTTTTTTGTCTCGTCACTGCTCTCGACCGGCGAATGAAGGTCTTCAATGATCTGTGCTAGTACACCGTGTCTAGCTACACGGTGTACAGATGTACGATGTCGGGTAATTGTAGAGACCTTGGTCACAGGTAGACGCTACTACATTGTGTCATGGTGAGGGGAAGGGGAGGGGAAACGGCCGGTTCATTCTTCAATTGATTTGATAGTTTTCTTACCGGCACATGCAGCGCAGTGGTTAACGCGCTCCCTTCGTGTGATCCGGGAGGCGAGGGGAATTCCGAACCCAGTTCGATCCCCGCCGCCGACCATCTTTACAGGGGTTTTTCATGGTTTCCCTCTGTAGTCTAGGCTAATGCCGGGATGGTTCCTACAATAAGTCGGCCATGACCGCTTCCTTCTCACTATCCTTCTCATTACCCAAGAACCTTCATCTCATCATCCCATCATCTCATTAATCATCCATCCGACGCCATTAGATCTCAGTTATCATAACAGTGCGTCGTTAAACCCAATATATATATAGAGAGAGATAGTTTTCTTATAACTGAAAGGATATACGTCCTGATTTAGCCGGGACAGTACCGTTTTTGGAAACCTTGTCCCGGCATCGGTTGGGTTTTATCAAAACTCATATTTGTCATGATTTTGTAAACGTACTGAAAAATTGTCCCGTTTTACTTTGTCTAGATACTTTTATAATAATTATTAATATAATAATTAAACCTAAACATGTTCCATTTGTTAGAATTGTAAAATCGTGAGAACAAATAGCAACTTCTAACTGCCAGTTAAAGCTATACTCACATATTAATTCAGGCATTAACTGTATTTTAAGTGATCTTTGTTACAATAATAACAACATTCATTTTTCCTACTCTATTGAACATTGTTGCAAACAAAAAGTTAATCGACAATTGTGTACACAACAATGCAAATAAAAACTGCAGCTATATTTTGTTTTGTTATATAAAATATTGCGTTCATGAAATATATGTAATCATTGTTTTGTTTTCATTCACTATAGCATTTAGTCAGATGGACATTTAATAAGTATCCACCTTTTGATCGAGGGGTATCATTATATTACCATTATAATACAATTAAAAATAAACCGGAATTTGCGCGGAAAGGTAAATACAATGATTATTTATGCATGTTTATATCAAAAGCACCGCCGTCAACAAACTATTATGGTTGTTCGTTTAAAAAGAAAATTATTATTAAAAAATGTTGAAAAATGTAAATTGCTAATGGTTTTGAAGCTTTTTTTTCAATTTCAGGTAATTATTGTTAGGCATGGCTAGATGTTGGTGTCAACAACGAATTTTATATTAAGATTAATTTAAATTCAATAAAACTGATGAATAAAACCAAAATGATAGGCCTATCCAAAGATTATTTAAGGGGGTGTGTGCACGAGGTTCACACAAATTGAGAAATTTACCTTCACTTTTTTTTTCTATTCTCAAAAATCAGTGTAATTGAATAAAAAGTTCACATCTCCAAGATAATTTTATACTCTATAATCAATATGTCATTTTATTTTTGTGAATCCAATCAGTTTTGAGATAATACGTCAGTGAATTTCATCACATTCTTTCTACTCATTGTCGTATTATCTTAAAACTGATTGAATTCACAAAAATAGAATGTAATATTAAATAAAGAGCATATAATTATCTTGGAGATATGAAATATTCATTCAATTACAGTGGTTTTTTGAACATAGAAAAATGAGAAATTCAATAATTTTTTCTAAGCACCGTGCACGAACCCTCTTAAACTCTAACACTAAAAGATCTCAGAAAATAATCCAATTTAGGTGAAAAATAAAGTTAGGCCCATGAGGTGTAAACGGACACCTCGCTTATTGTAATACACCGCCAACAATTAACAGCAGTTTCACAAGAAGTGTTGTTTTACATCAACATTTACAACAATTTCTCACAAAACAACTCAACAGTATAAACCTTATATCGTATCACCTCATCCGTATCCTCTTCACGCTACATGAAGGCTGGAACCACCGTGTTTTAGTGGTGTGGGATAGGGGGACGGTCGCTCGGAACCTTCATATCTCGTGGATACAAGTTAGACACGAATATGGAGGTTTGAAACACCCCTGTTTTAGTGGTGTTGGATAGGGGAGACGGTCGCTCGGAACCTTCATCTATCCTGGATACAAGGTAGACACGAATATGGAGGTTTGAAACACCCGTGAGATAGTGACATGTGATAGGGGGGACGTCACTCGGAACCTTCGTCTCTCGTGTCTACACGCAATACACGATCGTCTTCACTTGTATGTCATCCAGTTTTAAATACGTGTAATTAAGTGTAGTTAATTGCCGCCAGGTTGCATGTAGATCGTGTTTATTCGGCTGAAAAAACACACAAAAAGGTACGCTCTGGTCAGACGTCATGGACCCTTACCGCGACTGCCACTTGAAATTACGTCCTATGGCCCAGTTAGCTCCAAGATACTATAGGATTTTGATCGATTCTTATCCATTAGTAGAGCCAACTACCATGGCAACATGTCCAAGTCTTCTGTATTTCCATTGTTGTTAGCACCAAATCCTAGCACTGCTCATCAAGTGGGCTATGAACAATAACAGATTACGAAATATGATAGATTATTGCAGTCTAAAGCCTGATTTACATGGGTCAAGGTTACGATCAAGGGCTTGACGTCAACCCTTTGAGCTCAAGCCCTTGATTGAAACATTGATCAGTCAGTTAATAAATAGAACATGTTCTAAACGAAAAAGTTGAGGTCAACCCTGCACGTCAAGGGTTGTTCGATCAATGGTACCGTCTACACTAATTAAGGGTTTGAGCTCAAGGGTTGATATCAAGCCATTGACCGAAACCTTGATCCGTGTAAAGCCCGAGTTACACGGATCAAGGTTTCGGTCAATGGCTTGACATCAGCCCTTGAGCACCAACCCTTGACTCATGTAGACGGCACCATTGATCGAAAGACCCTTGCCGTGGAGGGTTGACATCAACCCTGCACGGCCACCTTTTCCTTTAGAACATGTTCTATTTTCGTACAAAGCTTGACAGAAACCAGCCAATCAGACGATACTATTAATCATACTGCGCATCTTTCGTCGCGCACGACCCACTGCGTTCCTGTCGAAGAAGTCACGTGATTGGTTCGACCAATCTGGAGAAATTTCAATATGGCCGTTTCTTGAACAGCTGACATTTGTTATGACGTCAGTGGGCTGTCAAGCCTTGATGGCAGGGATGATTTGTGTAACTGCCTGCTCAATGTTTCAGTCAAGAGCTCAAGGGTTGACGTCAAGCCCTTGATCGAAACCTTGACCCGTGTAAATCAGGCTTAACACGGTCTCAAGTCTGAGATTGTGACTTTGCTTTTATCATACGTTGCCATAGTATCCAGGTCTTCTAGTAAACAATAACCAATCAAAGTCCTAGTCACTTGGAATAGTCCTCGGGTGCGGAATCGGATGTTTGGATGTTTTTGAATGACTGCCAATTTTTGATCTTGTTTTTCAATTGATGAATACCAAATTTAATCAAAACTGTCAAAACTGATACAAATGAACTTTTTTCTAGCCATTACTTCATTTGTTCGGGTTTTACGACGCACTTTGGTGGCTCAATGGAAGCACCCTAACATATACGCCACGCTAGCGTATATGTTCGGACGATCGTTTATCTGTCACGCTGACACTAGAGAAGCTTTACGACCACGCCACGCTAGCGTGACCGCTAACAAGGATGAGGAATGACTCCGCGTGACCAGAGCATTATTTCGGAACACGTGAATACCTCGCTGAAAAGAATGTGCTGCCATTTCTCACGGGTTTTACATGAAAATGTATTTATAATAATATAATATTATAGTTTGTGTTGTATTTAAATACTTTTATAGAGTTCATTCTTAAATGTTACTAACTTTTTTGTATGTATCATTATCTTTGTCATATCTTTTAGATATAAATGTACTACATTTTAATGTGTAGACTATTTTTTATTCTGTCATAGCTTAGCTATAAATGTACTACATTTTAATGTTAGACTATTTTTTATTTTGTCATAGCTTAGCTATAGATGTAGGCCTACTACATTTCCATGCGTAGACTATTTTTTATTATGTCATAGCTTAGCTATAAATGTGTTAAATTTCAATGTGTAGACTATTTTTTATTTTGTCGTAGCTTAGCTATAAATGTAGCACATTTTACATAATAATGTGTATAATAATTTTTATACTAAAAAAGAAAGAGCAATCACATGAATTGAGTAGGCCCTATATTTGCAAGAATTTTTTTTTTTTTTGAGATTCATAATATTTATTCCTAAATCAATTGTAAGTGGTATTTCAGTAAGAAAGGAAATTTGGCATTTTATATAAAGTTATAACAGGGTCGGTTATTGCCCGTTGACGAACGGACCCGAAACGACTGAGGGAAAGCAATGGTCGGGAAATCGAGCACCGATCTACTGAATATCGGTTCAGTGTGCTACCCACTAGACCACTCGACAACTCTAGTATTTTTGTGATGACATCACGGTAACATGGATACATAGAAAGTATTGATCCCAAATGAAATGCACTCCCATTAACAACAACAACAACAACAACAACAACAATAACGACGACGTCAAAGGATAACTCGCTCTATGAACGGTAATGGAAAACGATTGAGTTGGTCGTTACGTTTTAGTTGATTGCATCGAAAGGGTGAAACGAGCGAAACGGTTATTAGAGGGAAGTAATGGACACAAAGAAATCTGTAGGGAGACTCGAACCACGTTCTCTCTCTTTTTTCAATGCTGCTTAACGACCCCACCAACAGCTAGGTTATACGGGGGTACGAATAAGCAGGTGATAATGAAACGATGAAGTGATGATAGGTGAAAGGACGTTTACAAAAACCCATGCCTCATGCGGGACTCGAACCTACGCCCAACGGTGACTTCAGTTTCTACCGCTAGCGATAGTTGACTTGGCCACCGGGGCGGCTACCACGTTCTCAATGGATATATATATGTCATAAAAGATACGC
The DNA here is from genome assembly GCA_907164805.1 of Brachyptera putata. Lineage (NCBI taxonomy): Eukaryota > Metazoa > Arthropoda > Insecta > Plecoptera > Taeniopterygidae > Brachyptera > Brachyptera putata. The sequence goes on from OU015474.1 coordinate 2,590,429, forward strand.
CTCGATCGGGAATCGAACTCGGGACCTTCTGATTGCCGGTCAGCTTCTCTCCCACTGAGGTACCTAGGTTACTCTTGTATCATGGCTATACTTATCCCAAATATAACATCCCAAATATCTCGATATTGGATCGTATCCAAGAAGTTTAATTATCACATTATTCCTCATGCCTAGGTGAAGGCCGAAAAGAGTGCACAAGGACCTGTGGTAACGTGTAATCGTTACACCTTGGGTGAATCTAAGCCCTCTATAGAGCTAGCCCTAGGAAGTGTCGTCACTCTAAGTATAGCCAAGACAGAGTAATATCTCGGTAGCTCAGTGGGAGAGAAGCAGACCGGCAATCTGAAGGTCCCGGGTTCGAGTCCCGGTCGAGACGTATCTTTTATGACATGGCTAAAATATCTCAATATTGGATCGCATGCAAGAAGTTTAATGATTATATATATATATATATATATATATATATATATATTATCAAGAGCCCATCAAGCGAGTATACGTCCTAGCAATATCACAGCCTGCTATATACGACACGGCCTACCAAGTCTCGACTGCGAATAGTCAGGTGTAGAAGGCGGTGGCTTCACTTTATCACGGTTCACTTGTTTTTATGTCTTGCAGTCACCTTTCCCACGACCATTACGCACTACTGCCTCAAATACAAGCAGGAAGGTGTCGGTCGGATGTGCTCGCTAGCTTATAACCGTAGCGATGGGAGGTTTTGAGACGTCTTCCATAGCTCAGTCAACTAAAGCTACGTTAGAGACACGGTATTTTTACCGGCCGGCATTTTTACCGGCAATCTAGACGGGCTTAGCTCGACGTCAGAATATTCGTACAGTTCGGTGTTGGTTTGCACGGATTTCAAGAGATTGCACGGATTTCAAGAGATTTCAGGAATTTCAAGGGATTGCAGGGGATTTCAGAGATTTCAAGGATTTCCAGAGATTTCAGGGATTTCTAGAGATCAGGGATTTCGAGGGATTGCAGGGGATTTCAAGGGATTTCAAGGATTTCCAGAGATTTCAGGGATTTCTAGAGATCAGGGATTTCGAGGGATTGCAGGGGATTTCAAGGGATTTCAAGGATTTCCAGAGATTTCAGGGATTTCTAGAGATTTCAGGGATTTCAAGAGATTTCAGGGGATTTCAGGGGATTTCAAGATATTTCAGGGATTTCAAGGGATTTCCAGAGATTTCAGGGATTTCAGGGGGATTTCACGGCAAGTGTACACCGGATGCCAGGAGTTGTTAACCCCTCGACGGTATGTTAGGTACCGGTATATATTATATAGCCAATAGCCAAAGGTATAAAAAATAAAATTATGGATTGCAAAGATTCTGTTGAACAAAATAAAACATATATTTACTACATTTTCCACTTTCGATTCAAGATTATGGGCTTTACCACTTCAAGTAGCAATATAACTATACCTAATACAGATAGAATACGCTACCAACATGAAAAAAAAGAGTTAATTTAATATCCGTATCAAAAATCTCCTACCAACATCCTTACTACCAACCTTATCGCACCATCTTATTACTAGAATCTATTCGATGAGATATTGTTGGTGGCAACGAGCAGCCGTCACAGGCATCACCGACCGGGTGGTTCGATCCTTCAAGAGGTCGAGATAGATATATCGATAGATAAATACACACGTTTTACGACGTGATTCGATATATATCGATGTATACTTGCTTTCACGAGAGGAAAAATAGTCTACCAACTGAAAAATTATCAAAAATGTAATTAATATAATTTCGACAACTATTATTAGATATCACTATGTAGGCCTACAACTAGGAAAACGCCACACATCTGTTCTGGGTTGAGCGATATGCACCGTGAAATGTAATGGAAAGCTGTAGACACACATTGATTTCGAAACCGTTAATGCACTGCATTTCTCTAATACTTGTAGTTGTTTTTTCTGTCAACAACTCGATTGGTTATATCTTTTGATCATTTCGATAGCTTTTCAATTGATCTGAAAAAAATACATTAAAATTATTTTCTACAAAATAACTTATCCGATTCACATACAACTTTGGAATACCGGTATTGCATTTCATTTTTGTGATAAAATTTTCCCGGAAAATATGAATGTATTCGATGCTAAAAATTATGAAAAACTACCAACCCTCAGTATATCAAAAACAAAATGCAAATATACCGGGGATATGTGTTTCTTATGTTGCTAGACAACTAGTTTCTTTCGTGAACACAAGTATATCTCTCGACAATCTCCGATAAATACACGTATCAAGCCGTCATTCGATACATATCGATATATGTCGATATAATAAACTCGAACACTCTCCTCTTCATTGAAATACAGATTACAGTATCTCGATCTCATCTTGCTATCCGCCCACACATCTGTAATCCCCCCCCCCCCCCCCCCCCCGGGCAATATCTTCCACTCCATCTATATGTTTACACCACTATCCTCCACACGAGACGACACATCGAAACCCACGCTCGACTAATGCTAGTCAACCAACGAAACGGTCGATCGGAACCTTCAACTAAATCACAGCTGATGGTGGCATATCTACTGTAACGTATCAGGTTCGATTACAGACTCGATAGCTCACTTGGTAAATAAATCCTTCAATCAAGACTCGGGAAGATGTAGCGATGGGATTTATGGCAGAGTTCGATTATCGATACGGGTTTATCGATATATAGAGGTCGATTACAGTCTCGATAGTTCAAACGGTAAATAAATCCTTCAATCAAGACTCGGGTAGATGTAGCGATGGGATTTAGAGCAGAGTTCGATTATCGATACAGGTTTATCGATATAGAGAGGTCGATTACAGACTCGATAGCTCACTTGGTAAATAAATCCTTCAATCAAGACTCGGGAAGATGTAGCGATGGGATTTCTAGCAGAGTTCGATTATCGATACGGGTTTATGGATATAGAGAGGTCGATTACAGTCTCGATAGTTCAAACGGTAAATAAATCCTTCAATCAAGACTCGGGTAGATGTAGCGATGGGATTTAGAGCAGAGTTCGATTATCGATACGGGTTTATCGATATAGAGAGGTCGATTACAGTCTCGATAGTTCAAATGGTAAATAAATCCTTCGATCAGTCTCTGAAGTTGGAGTGATGGCAAGGTTTATAGAGTTCGATTACAGCTTCGATGGTTCGCATGGTAAATACTTCAATCAGATGGTAGATGGGGGTTTATGGGGATAAAGTTTCCAATAGACTTACGAGCCGGCGGAAGACAGAGCTGTGTTGAGACATTTTGCGCCCCTAGGCCCTGAATTTTTGGACATTTCCCTGATATCCCCCTCCCCCTCCCCCCACTTCTCTCCCACCCAACTGTTTCGGGTACATGGGGTTGTCTATATTCCATTGGTATCCGATATAAAACACATGCTCTCGCTTCATAGTAAAATGTTCGAGCAAATATCTCGGCAATAGCTGGACAGATCGTCATGGGACAAACGCCAAATTGCTTGACGCGGGACGAAAATCTCATTAGGGGGTCTCAGAAATGCCCAATTGAGAGAATAAAGAAAACAGGCCGATTCGCAGGGATGCTTCTAGTATTTACGTAAAAGATACGAAATGTATATTCAATAATATCATCATTTCAAAGGAATTACAGTGGAGATGTTTGAGAATATATATATATATACAATTGAATCTTCTACTTAATTCGTCTGTACAAAAACAGACCAAGAAAATAGACTTTTCCTTGAAAAAAATGTATGTAACATACCTTACTACCCTGACAAGTATATCTGATACAGCGATAACTCCAGAGAAGTGGACAACTCAAAACCTAAATTACCTGTAACAAAAAACAAGACCGAATTATTAGACTCCATTATTTTCAACACTTGAGTCGGGTTTTTAGCCATGTCATAAAACATATGTCTCGACCGGGACTCGACCTCGGGCTAAAAACACCCCACATATCTCGATATTGGATCGTATCCAAGAAGTTTGATGATCACATTATTCCTCATGCCTAGGTGAAGGTAGAAGAGAGTACACAAGGACCTGTGGTAACGTGCAATCTTTACACCTTGGGTGAATCTAAGCCCTCTATAGGGCTAGCCCCAGGAAGTGTCGTCAGTCTTATGTCATGACATAAGAGTAATATCTCGGTAGCTCAGTGGGAGAGCACAGGCCGGTAATTTGAGGGTCCCGGGTTCAATTCCCGGTCGAGACGTATCTTTTACGACATGGCTGAAACATCCCACGTGCCGATATCTCGTTATTGGATCGTATCCGAGAAGTTGAAAAATCACATATATATATATATATATATATATATATATGTGTATATAAACACTCCACAAACTGTAGTACCCAGCTAGACCCTACATTTAGCAAGAATATTCACTACAACAACGGGTGTATATAAAATATATCAAGCCTACATAATATAAGGGTTGTGAGTGGAGGGCATGAGGAAGGGTGAGGGGTGGTAATACATGGGGGAGGGGGTAAGCTACCTTATTACATTTGCATAATAAGTCTATAAGAAGTCGTGCAGTAATGCCCTTTCAACTCGCTACGAATTGGGAGCATGTGCAGGTGGATTATTTTCATAGAGATGAAATTCACGTTTTACGACATGGAATTCGTGAATTTAATCATATTTCCAACTTATGGGGGTTTGTACACGGTGCTTACACAAATGGGGAAATGTATCTTTTTTTTCCATGTTCAAATTCCAGTGTATAGTTGAATGAAAAGTTCACATCTCCAAGATAATTTTATGCTCTTTAATATGACATTTTATTTAACTAGAAAAACGCCATATATGCGTTGTTAGACGAGTGGATAGTAATAGTATGGGTAAAAACTGCTTCGAGTGGTACCAATTTAGCACATTTCATGTTTTTTCTTCAAAATGGTCGACCCGATCAAGCTGATTTTTTTTAGAAATGTGTATCAAAATGTAATTCAACTACACGCAAAATTTCATTTTTTTGGAAAATGAAAATATCTTCTTTTTTTTTCCCGCTGGGTTATTCTAATGGATATTTTTGAAATTTCTAAAATTCATAAAAAAAAAGTTACCCCCCGAAAATGCCACAAAACTATACAGATCTAAGTTGGATGAGGAACCATATTGACAAAAAGTTTGAAGTTGATAGCTGTAGCCGTTTGACCTGTGGAGAACCGACAAAAAAACATGGGAAAAAAAAACATAAAAACGAACACAAATTTTTTTCAGTAAGTCAAATTGAATCATAAAATGTGCTAAATTGGTACCACTCAAAGCAGTTTTTAACCATTTTTACCCATACTATTACCATTCGCTCGTCTAACAACGCATATATGGCATTTTCCTAGTAAACCAACATTCTTAACTCTACCTAAACTACATAATTCAACTTTATAATGTTGCAAGATTTGATATTCAACCCATCAACAAACTACACACCATTCACAATAAACTGTCCCCTCACCTCTCATAAGTCCCACGTTAATCTCAGGAGATATTTTAACTGAACCGTCTATAAATCAAGATGATCTCAGGTCAGAACATCCTGTGCATATTTCTACCCACGAGAGAGCTCCGATCGGACGTCCCCCCTATTCCACAACATTAGCGCGCGGACGGTTCGAGCCGTCATCACTAGTAGACGAGTTAATCAAGGTAGAGGAATTTATTATGAGACGAGTGGGTGTTCAGTGTTGGGGACGAGCGTATGTTCCAGTGTATGTGATCCAGTGTGGTAACCTAAACACTTAATTGTATCCACCAATAGGAGGAGGAGATTTGTTTGAATTGATTCCAGGAAATTGGACAAAGAAGTCCATGGGAGTCGATTTAGCGGAATATCAGTTTATTTGTGATAATTTTTTAACGGTATGAAATATCGATATTCTATTATAATTAAATAAATAAATAATAACATCCAATAAAACGTGATAAAAATAAAACATCAAGGTATATTATACATAATCATTTATACAAACAATAAATTGATTATTTTATTGTTTTAAACTCAAGATTAAATCATCAACTATATTTTACTCAAACATTGATTTTATCTCAAAGATTTTCAACACTTTGTTCACAATAAACTACCGGTAGAGGTCACTACAAATAACAATAACGATTCACGTCTCGAACTGTACGATCGTACGTCCAACAATACCTATAAAACCCCCGATCAACAAAAAAATCTTAAAAATGACGTACGTGAACATCCAATCGTTATCTTTCAACATATTAAAAAACATCCGATCGAAGTGTCTAATGAAGAACAAGCCTCAGGGTAAGTTATAGCGTGCATCTGTTTTATCTTTTCATGTATTGACTGTTCGAGACACCGAATCGTTTCGTTTAAAGATACCGGAAACGGTCGTTCGGAGCCTGAAGTGATGATACGAGAGATGGTTTAAGGTTACGACCGACCGTTTCCCCTATCTCACATCATTACCGCACGGTTGTTTCGAGTCGTCATGTCGCCTCGATAAAAGTTGATGAATAAAAAAACTTGATTTACTAATCACGATTTCGGTTGGGAGAAAACGAAAATATAGAATTCTTTCAAATGTTTTTCGAGTCGAAAAGGAATTTCTGTCTTCTTTAGAAATGGTTTTAATTTGTTTGGATATGAGCATGAAGGATTTCAACATCGGTTTCCGTCAGTTGAAAGAAGAAGAAGAAGGAAACAAAGAAAGCAACGGCAGCACGATGCTACTAAAAATCTTTTTTTTTCTACATTCACAAACCAGTTATCACATTTTAATTATTCTTTGGGGTGGTAAGATCGCCCTTGTGGTGCCCCGTTCAAACGATCTCATCTTCCATCCATAGCCTTAATTGGGGAACAATGATTTTGTATCAAGTTCCGATGTTATTAAAAAAAAAATGTTTCGTAAGATGGATAATTAGGGGTGTGCGAGTCTACCTAATTTCGAGTACATTTAAAAGTACATTTCGAGTAGGCCTACGTTGAAAAAAAAGAACCAAAAAAACGCGAATAAAAAAGAATCACGGGAAGCAAAAAAAAAATTGCGGGAATCAAAAAAAAATCGAGAATCAAAAAAACACAAGAATCAAGTGTACAAAATAATATTAGTTGTTCACCCCTCGCCGCCAAACAAATACTGTATTTCTTGGTAGTTGATATATTATAGAAATATAATAAAAACAACTTTTCCGTTTCAAAACCACTTTTAAAACTTGTCTTCAAGGAATGATTGAACATCTCTGATTGGTAATCATGCGTAAAAGACGTCAAATTAACATTCCACTCCATATTAATAACACCACGGTTCCGAGCGACCGTCTCCCCTATCCCACATCACTATCGCACGGGTGGTTCGAGCCTTCATCTCTTGTGTGACTCGTTCCCACGAGAGACAAGGTTCCGAGCGACCGTCTCCCCTATCCCATATCACTAGCGACCGGCTGGTTCGAACATTCTTTCTTCATGGATAGAAGTATATATAACAACATCAACCGGTATCGAACTGTTAATTAATTATATCTCTTATATACCTGTTGCTAGTTATTCTTTGAGAGTCCAGTCTTCAAACCAAATAGAAGCTGTATTACTGTTTCAAAATATTATATATATATATATATATATATATATATATATATATATATATATATATATATATATATATATATATATATTGGGTTTAACGACGCACTGTTATGATAACTGAGATCTAGTGGCGTCGGATGGATGATTAATGAGATGATGGGATGATGAGATGAAGATTCTTGGGTAATGAGAAGGATAGCGGGAAGGAAGCGGTCATGGCCGACTTATTGTAGGAACCATCCCGGCATTAGCCTAGACTACAGAGGAAAACCATGAAAAAAACCTGTAAAGATGGTCGGCGGCGGGGATCGAACTGGGTCGGAATTCCCCTCGCCTCCCGGATCACACGAAGTGAGCGCCAAAACCACTGCGCTGCATGTGCCGATATATATATATATATATATATATATATATATATATATAAAATACATCGTTTTGCCCCTAGTTTTATGTATTTAATTCTTTTCTCCCTCTATTGAAATCTTCGTCACGAATTTCGAACACGGTAATAAAAAGCAGAAGCGTTGACAATAAAAGTAAACATAAAGAATCATATCTCTTAGTTAAAGAATTCGTACTATTTTAATCTTTCTTCAGCTCTTTTGAGTGTTTATTTCCTTCTAGAATAAAACCTGAATGAATCGGTGGTTCCCACAAATAAAAACACACGAACAACATTCGTAAATACTGCGTGGAATTCGGTGAAATTCGTGAACACAAGTGGTAAAAAAAATCCGGAAAAAGATTACTAAATACCGCCAAATAATGAAAATATATACTTTTATGTTGATACGATAATAAATCTGCTGAGTACTTTTATATACAGATACTTTTCGTCTGTAAATTTCGGAGAGGTATTTATTTTGATCTTTATTACCGTGATAAGCAAAAATATAATTGTTATGGGTCTACATTTCAGTTTTTTTCTTGTTGAATGAACAATGACGAAGACTTCTATCCCACTCTTTCTTTTTAATGCTGCTTAACGATCCCACCAACAGCTAGGTTATACGGGGGTACGAATGAGCGGGTGATAATGAAACTATGAAGTGATGATAGGTGAAAGGTACGTTTACAAAAACCCATGCCTTATGCGGGACTCGAACCCACACCCAACGGTGACTTCAGTCTCTAAAGCGTGCCTCAGCTGACTGAGCTAACAAGGGCGGCTATCCCACTCTTATTGAGCTTTTTGTTTTGTAAGCACTGCACAGGTCGCAGGACGTTTGACCGATCGACATGGAACTTTTTTTCTGTACACGCGAACTTATCCAACTTGGAACTGTATAGTTTTGGGGTCATATCTGTTGGACCATTTTTGAGAAACATCATCTCAAAGTTTCTAAAAAGCCCATAAGATCAGGCTGGGCAATAAAATTTGAGAAATAAAATCTCTTTAGGAAAAAATAAAAATCCAGGAGTGTTAAACACAAAAATTATTCTAATAAAATTATTTTGAAGACGAAACACAGATATTTTCAATACCTTCCAGACGGTATGATATCCAAGGCACCAAAAACAAAACTATTTCAATTTATTTTATTTCAACTAAATTTATAGTCGACTGTAAACAGCTGGTCCTTGATAGTAAACCCAAACTACCAGAACAAATTAAAAGTAAAAGGTGTTGCCGATTTCAGTAGGGGCCTATACACAGTAAATTATTAAAATTACTTCGGACATCCGTACGAAAAGATATGCGGGTTCAACTCCCGTTTCGGCAAATTATATATATTTATATATTTCAAGCATTATTTCCAGCTCTACCCACGACATAAATATACAAACTATGAAGGAATTTATAAAATATCTAAAGATAAATTTCCTGTCGGTATAAATTATCTGTGATAAGTGTGATAATTATGTTGCCTATACAGGCTTGTAACATAACGGGTGATAATGTCCCTAGATCGTTAAGTTATAATCTAGTATTGCCAATAGGCTAGTGTGTGCAACTGGGAAGTGTAGGTTGCATATGTTGGTAGCCCTTAGGCAGTAACATGTTGTCTTTAGACAGAGTGTATTATACGTTCAAAATAAACCTGAATATTATTATTATACTAGGCAAACGTAGAATGTGCGTTGTGTGATGAGCGAGATATCTATATAAAGTATAATCGAAAAATCTAGAGACTTTGATCATATAAAATATACTTGACTCGATAACAACGAATCTAAGGAGCCGTGAATTTATCACTGTAATATTTTTCTGCTATCATTTCTATCTATTCGATGAATGCAGAACACGTATTACATTATTTTCTTCAAAACGGCTGGTCCGAATTGCATACAATTTTTGTATAATGGGTATCATTTTTGTGTTTACATTTGAGAAAATTTGAATTAATTATATTAGAGAGATTTTATTTTTCAATTTTCTCTGCCCGGCCTGATCTTATGGGGTTTTTAGAAAACCCTAGATGTTTCTCAAACATGGTCCAACCGATTTGACCCAAAAACTAAGGTTCTAAGTTGGATAAGTTTGCGTGTTGAAAAAAAAAGTTTCATGTCAATCGGTCAAACCCTGCGACCTGTGCAGTGCCCACAAACAAACAAGAAAAAAAATCACACAGACAAAGCTTCGTAAGAGTTGAGTGGAAATCTTCGCTAACGCCCTTCTAATAATTAAATATATAATACGTAATACAAAAATACGAACGATAAAAACAATTACCGGTATATAAAAATCACGTACACTAAAATACAATCTTTTACATCTTTTTAGCATGCTTGCAAGTAAATAACAAAAACACGCATACAGTTTCCAAAATAATATATTCACACATATTTTTGACACGGGGGCTTTTTGAAAGGTTGCCGACCCCAAAACGTGAGAGTACCGCTGAAATGACTTCCAAAACATACAATAGATTCATTGTTACCCGATCAGGGCTGGAAAACCGGCACATGCAGTGCAGTGGTTAACGCGCTCGCTTCATGTGATCCGGCAGGCGAGGGAAATTTCGAACCCAGTTCGATCCCCGCCGCCGACCATCTTTACAGGGGTTTTTCATGGTTTCCCTCTGTAGTCTAGGATTTCAGGAGTTGTTAACCCCTCGGTCTAGGCTAATGCTGGGATGGTTCCTACAATAAGTCGACCACAACCGCTTCCTTCCCACTATCCTTCCCATTACCCAAGAACCTTCATCTCATCATCCCATCATCTCATTAATCAACCATCCGACGCCATTAGATCTCAGTTATCATAACAGTGCGTCGTTAAACCCAATATAATAATAAATCGTACCTCCATATAACCTATAGCAGTTGGTGGGGTCGTTAAACAGCACTGAAATAAATAAACATTATTTCAACCCCCTCCCCTCCCCTTAAGTACAAACATTAGATTTAATCGTTCGATAATCGACCACACATTTGTTATACCCAACTTCACACTATTTACCATGCAAATCAAACATATTCCAATGCACTGCCACCTGGAAACTACTACTATACTTGTACTGACGAGAACATGAAGGCTGGAAACACCCGCGCGCTAATGGTGCAGGATAGGGGGGACGGTCGATCAGAACCTTCCATTCTGCGTAGACACAACTACCACCCTAACAGCATGATTCACCGATAATCCGCTAGAAAATACCCGAGCAGCGTCAGCTAGTCTTGTGGCGTGTCATATACTAGTGTACAGGAGAGATGAAGGTTCCGAGCGACCGTCCCCCCTATCCCACACCACTAACACCCGGATAGTTCGCGAATATATATATATCAAACCTCCACTCACCTGCCCTTACCCCCCCCTCCCCCGCACCTGGGGCGCCGGTTGATTTCCTACAGACCCCGGTGATATCATCAAAAACAACTCGTAAACGTACCGGAGTCATACCCCCCCCCCCCCCCCCCCCCCCCCCCCCCCACTGTCCGGGGATCGATACCCTCTCCCCTTCATAGAGCGCCCTTTGCTTCTCGCCGGCACCCCCCACATGGGTCTTACTAATCAGACCCCCCTCCCACAACTACCCCTCGAGTAGGGAGGGTGTAGGAAGAGAGAAGGATCGAGTTCGTACAATGGAGAATTTTCTGGAGTGTTTTCTCTCCAGGATCTGATGTTGTGGTTGTTATATAAGGAATTTTTTTCCTGTCTTTCAACTAATTTTTGTGTGTAATACAGAGTTAAAGGGGTGCATGCACTTATAAAAATAGAGAAATTCACCTTCACTATTTTTTTTCCATATTCAAAAACCATTGTAATTGAATGAAAACTTCACATCTCCAAGATAATTTTATGCTCTTTATAATTAATATTAAATTCTATTTCAATGAATTCAACCAGTTTTAAAATAATACGTCAATTTTCAGAAGCACTGTACATGCACCCCCTTAACTGATGATGATTATTGTTTGCTTAACGACCCCACCAACAGCTAGGTTATACGGGGTACGAATGAGCAGGTGATTATGAAACGATGAAGTGATGATAAGTAAAGGACGTTAACAAAATCCATGCCTTATGCGGGGCTCGAACCCGCGCCCGACGGTCACTTCAGTGTCTGAAGCGTGCCTCAGCTGACTGAGCCAACGAGGGCGGTTCCCCCTTAACTATCCCATCCCCAATAACAACTGTGTAGCGGTGATTCGTGTTACGTCCCCAACTGATCAAAGCATCACTAATCACCCCGCCCCCAACACCCGGGGGTGCAAGGGGGGGGGGGGGGGGGGGAGGGTGAAGCCACCAAATGGAGACATTATCATCCATGTAACGGAGCACGCAGAGTAGGCCCTAGATGCAGTTATATGGTATATGGTATATATAGTTACCGTATAGGCCTATAGTATAGTATATATAGTAGGGTATATATAGTTATATGGTAGCTGCCTATACTCCCATCCACGACGATGATGGTGCATGTTTGATGATGACGATTATTGCTGCATGTGCCTGATAACGATATGAGCGTAGCGAAGATTTCCATCCTACTCTTATGGAGCTTTTTTTTAAGCACTGCGACCGATTGACACAAAACTTTTTCTGTATACGCAAATTTATCCAACTTATGGCTCCTTTAGACGATCAAGATTATCTTTCTGGTATGGCAAGATACCTTGCCCATATTTTCTTGATCGTCTAAACGCTCCGGCAAGATTCTTTCCGATCATCATGCCGTCATCATCATGTGTCATGTCAAGCGTCAGCCATTGGCTTGATTTCGGGCAAGCTTGCCGAAAAGTAGAGCCTTGTTCAACTCCAGAAAAGATCTTGTCGCTGGTAGCAAGATCGAAGCAAGAATCTTGACGTCGTGTAAAGGCGTAATAGGAAATCTGTGTATTCTACTTTTTTCGGCAAGATCTTGCCAATAAATGTTGATCGTCTAAAGGGGCCATTAGACCTGTATAGTTTTTGGGTCGAATCGGTTGGATCATTTTTGGAAGTTTCTAAAAACACCACAAGATTAGGCTGAGCGAAAAAAAAATGAAAAATAAAAGACCCATGCAGGACTCGAACCCACGCCCAACGATGACTTCAGTTACTACTGCTAGCGATAATTGACTTAGCCACCCGGGGCAGGAACCTTAAATTTGGTTGTTTTGTGCGTAGTACAAATTCGTATTTTTAGACGAGCTTTAGCGAGGATTCAATTTGACATACTGAAATAAATTGGTGTTTGTTATGTTTTTTTGTCGGCTCTCCACAGGTCAAACGGCTACAGCTATCAACTTCAAACTTTTAATCAATATGGTTCTTCATCTAACTTAGATCTGTATAGTTTTGTGGCATTATCGGGTGGTAACTTTTTTTTATGAATTTTAGAATTTTCAAAAATATCCATTAGAATATCACAGCGGAAAAAAAAAGAAAATATTCTCATTTTCCAAAAAAATGAAATTTTGCGTGAAGTTGAATTACATCTTGATACACATTTATGGAAATTTTCAGCTTGATCGGGTCGACCATTTTGAAGAAAAAACATAAAATGTGCTAAATTGGTACCACTCGAAGCAGTTTTCACCCATTTTTACCCATACTATTACTATCCGCTCGCCTATCAACGCATATATGGCGTTTTCCTAGTTTAATTCCATCGCTATTAACTTGTCGACAGTGCTACCGCTTTCCTGGTGTATATCCACTCGCGAGCACCTCATAAAGCTATTAACATTAACGATATGGGTGAAAGCAATCAACTGCGCTTTACCCCTACCCCTACCCTCCCCCTTCCCCTACCCCTACAGCGAGACATTTACATACATACACCCTCTTCATTCAAATACTACAAAATGTCATCACATCTCCGTTTTAAATACCTAGAAATGTGGTTGCATATTTGTGTTTACGTATGTTGTCATTCAGGAGACTGGGGTTCGATTCCCGATGAGGTCGACCATCCTGACTGAGGTTTAAAGTGGTTTCCCTCAGTTGTGGAAGTCATAGATGTATATTACTTACGGGGATACCGGTACATGTAGCGAAGTGGTTAACGCCCTCGCTTTATGGGATCCGGGAGACGAGGGAAATTTGGAACCCAGTTCGATCGCCGACGACGACCATCTTTACAGAGGTTTTTCATGGTTTCCCACTGTAGTCTAGGCTAATGCCGGGATGGTTCCTAAATAAGTCAGCCATGAGAGCTTCCTTCCCACTATCCTTCCCATTATCCAAGAACCTTCATCTCATCATCCCATCATCTCATTAATATATATATATATATATATATATATATATATATATATATATATATATATATATATATATATATATATATATATATATATATATATATATATATATATATATATATATATATATCGCTCTCTCTCCTATCCTCTCCTCCCTCTCATTCTCTCTCTCACTCTCTCTCTCTCATTCTCGCTCTCTCTATATATATACATCGGAGAGATAGAGATAGAATGTAATTGATAGAGGGAAGATGCTGGGTGGACCAAGTCACGACCGTAATCTTGAACGATCGAAACGGGCGACGGTTGATGAGAGGCGACGATGAAAGACGGGCGGGCAGACAGTCGGTAGAGGAGTTGAACCACAAATGCCACACAAGAGAAAACTTACTTCCTATAGCTCCAGCGAGAGAGAGGGAGAGAGAGAGAGAGAGAGAGAGGGAGAGAATGTGAATCGGAAACATGACGTATATATTCCGTAGAAATGAAACAGCTATCTGACGATGTGAACTGAGGCACCAAATATTGCTGCCAATCTCATATGTACCGTACTGCCTCTAATGTTATTCCCTAGCTGTTAACACTCTCAAACTTCTTGGATATGAAAATAAACGTAAAAAGGCCTATTTAATATATACATATAATATATATATATATATATATGTTGTAATATGTTCTCGGGTAGACCGCGTTTGCTCTTTCGGGATAGAATTGCAGTCCCTTTCGGGACCGTGTCTTCTCTTCCTCTTCCAACGTTTCGGCAGGATCTGACCTGCCATCATCAGGGATTCTTCTTTGAAGCCCGGCGAACTTCGATCGAATATATATATATATATATATATATATATATATATATATATATATATATAATATGTTGTGAATAGTTTTCACCTCTTTTTCAATAACTTCATATATATATATATATATACATACTTGAACGAATCTTTTGAAAGAAGACTATTTAGAAAAGGCTATGAAAGGATTAAAAATTGTCAAATACGAATCAGTATCGGCAATTTTATTTAAACAATTATCACAAAATCTAAAGAAATAGTTACGAGGTAGATTCCGATAGTTACCCAGAAAATTTTGAACTCAATACTCAAAAAATTAGTACGGTACAATTATAAGTAGGCCCTATTACCCGAACTACAAAGGCTTAGATTAACTCAATTTCAGAACAGCCGTAGGGAAAGAGGGGGGGAGGTTCTTCAAATTCCGTTTCTCAACCTTAGAATCCAAGAAACAATAAACATCACCCTTCCTAGCCAATCATTACTGAAGCTGTCAAGAAACTAAAGGTCAAAAAGTCGTCTAAGGGAGGATACTAAACAATAGCGGGTAGTCATATAGAACATGATTTAGGGTGTATAATTATTAACCTATCGTATAATCATCACCCCAAAGCCATACTAGTATCCAACGAGAGATGAAGGTTCGAACCACCCCTGTGTTAGTGGTGTAGGATAGGGGGGACGGTCGCTCGGAACCTTAATCTCTAATGGATACAAACACACCAATCTACCGATGGTCCCGATCGACCGTCTCTCTCATCAATTAACACTAACCTCTGGTGTGTCGATCGGTCAATTATCAGAGAGGGTGAACCGAAGTGGGTCTCTAATTAAACACGACCCTGAATCCCTTAGCAACCGATCACTGCCTACTAGATCTCAAGCAAGAGATAAGATTGTTATTGTCTTATCTGATGTAATATATGCAAGGGGTTGAAAGGTGCCGGCCGTGTAAATTAAACTACCTATGTAGCTCAGGACGGGAGGGAAGATTCGTTAGTAAACCAGTGGAGATGTTATCACAGTGGAACGCTATTTCGAGAAAAAAAATGATATTTCGCAAAATCGACTCCTATAGGCCTGAGTCGATTTAGCGGAATATCAGTTTTTTGGTGATAACTTTTGAATGGTATGAGATATCGAAATTCTAAAAACGAGGAAACACAGATATTTTCAATGCTATCAAGATGGAGTAAATAATAACTATTTATCTCAAATCGTCTGATTGTCAGGGCTATACGCTTGAAAATATACATTTTTTAAGAGTATACGCCAGACAATTATGCGATGAGAGATAAATAATTATTACTTACTCCACCTTTAAGGCATTGAAAATATCTGTGTTTCCTCGTTTTTAGAATTTCGATATCTCGTACCGTTCAAAAGTTATCACCAAAAAACTGATATTCCGCTAAATCAACTCCCATGGACTCTCAATAAATACCGATTACACGTATTTCTAATTCATATTCGACCAGTTCAAAATCTGTTCGGAACAATTGATATACAGTATTGTAAAACTAAAAACATTACCCGTAATTGATTTGATTTAATTGCTGACGAGACTAGATCAAATAACTAGATCAATGAAACGTTCGATTCGTATTCGATTCACGTGCCATCACGAACTCGATCTTACAACAATGGTAAAACTGAAATCTTACAAGGCAGTGTATTAGAACGAGTCGAGTTGAGAGATACGAATCTAATTAGAACAATTGGATTTAGTTTCGGCGAGGTAGCCTAACAACATCTAATAAATGCTAATAATAGCTGAAGAAAGCTTAGTTAGGCCTCGTCTTGTAGCCTTATTCTGAGAGTTAGCGAAAACAAATGGAACTCTTAACCATGGTGATAAAAACACTCGACTGCCAGCTAGAGTTATTCGATTCAATATTGGTAATTTCAGAGCTTTGGTATTAAGGAACACTGAAAAAGTTACTAAATTTTGATTTAAAAATAAAAAAATCACCATCGTCACTGCCAGTAATTGGATCTTTTTAAAATGCATCATTTGATGAATAACTATGAAGTTGGGCTTCATATGACTGTACTTATTTCTATAACTAACTAATTATAACTAAATTATAACTATGATATACCGGTATCAATGGTAAATAAGAACTATTAGCGTCGGTGAATAATATGAATGGATATTCTATTAGGTGTTTTGGACATTGTGGGAAGGAAGCGGCCTCAAAGAACCATCCCAATATTCACTACAACTACTGAGGGAAACCACGACAAACCTCAAGTCAGGATGGTCGACCATGGCGGGAATTGATGGTTCACTGACAGCGACTGATAAATGCCCAACTCAAACAAATTTATCACTATTCTGTGATAATAAAATTTAAAATTCGAAATACAAATAATAAAAATATAAAATTCGAAATACAAATATGTGAAACGTTCGAATTTTAGACGTTATGATTCGAAAATACTCGGAAATCTCAATATATGACACTACAAATATTCCAAGAATAAACTAACAAATTAAATTGATGTAAAGTAATTTAAGGTTTACGTGTTGTCAATAAGGGTTGGTAGGGTACACAGTTTTTGTTTGAGACGTCTGTACGAAGGTCATGCATGTGGTAAAGGTGCGTGCAGGTGCATAAAGTGCGTGCCGACTTCAGACTCCTGCGGCGAGACGGAGCCAGCATGTGAATTATATCTGTTATTATTCACAGAGATTAGGGAAAATAAAACGCCCTAACAGAAATCTATACATTGACTTTCGACACGGCTTCTAGAAAACATATAATTTTATTACGGTTTCGATTAGATATTTGATATTTACACCTTGACTAACTAAAGATCTGACAGAATTGTTTTACGGTTGAATAGAGTGGGTGACTAACCGCACCGCCCGCCATAGGTTGGAAGTCAGCGATCACTTTCGAGATGGTTTTATTATTTTTATTAGGATAAAAACGAATACCTGAGATCGAATATATATTTATATATCTTATCAAATGTTTATCACCTACCTTTTATTTCAATATTCCATATAAATCGCTTGTAATCACTGGTTAAAACACATTTTCACACGCAGCGCGTCCTTTAACGTCACAACACTAAATATTGACAAGTGGTTTTTGAACTGTTTTTACCGACAGAACAGCAGACGACGAATTGTGACTGGTGCTGCTGCCTGGACAGCGGAATGTTGAAATGAAAAGTGGGGATAACGACATTTCAACAATTCGAACTGAGAAAACGTTCTAAAATCACGTAGATTTTTCGGTCGAGATTTATTTCTCGATACCAGAAAAAAAACGTTCGAATTTAAAAATTATATCTTTTTATTGAATGAATTATTTTTTTTTATCGATATAGGCCTCATGCATGTAATCAAAACGTTCATAACGACTGCATGTATTATTTACAACTGCATAATATTGAATTCGCTATTCAAACAATTGGAAAGAAAAAAATTCCAATAAGGCTGATTATTGACATTCAAACTCTCATCATTGCTGTACATTTAATTACCCTAAAATGTAATTGTTATTGACTTATTGTGCATCAAATAATTGACATACTACAATGAGAAATCATTTTTTGAGTCCATAAAAAAATAACTTTCACTACCTTAAGCCTAGTATAAAGAAACTTAATTTATCTCAAAACTTATCTAACCAATAATACAAAAATAATTCTCCAAACAGCTAATGTAACACGTACATAATTATATGAACATATGACATCATATTCAAACTCGTGCTTCAATTATAAATAATATAATAAATAAATCATAAATTAAAGATATAGTTATTGATCTTAACTAAAAGAAAACTTCACTATTTGATACACAATCAACGTTTATTTAATTAAAAACTAATAATCTTACAACACGATGTCACACAGACGCGTTTCGCTTTCTCGTCGAAATTCAAGGGGGTGTGTCTACCTCGACACGCATGCCAACCTAAGGCACCACAAAAATTACAGCGCTAACATATAAATATATCATATACATTGAAAATAATTAAACAACAATCAAAATACAACGAATAGGAAAAAACACTGCTAGATAAAACAAGTATTTTATTTATTCACTCCACAAATGCAAATCTCATATTTTACAAGTTCATATACAATGCACAAGTAACAAATAAGATCATACCAGAATTATTATCAATTTAAATAATTATAATTACAAATTTGTACACCCATACATTATATTCATAGCCATTTATATATATTACTATCCTAATTCTTATAGACTTATCTATTATCATAACTAACGAAAACATTTGAACGTATAAAATAATAACAAGCGTTTAGTGATCGTTAATGTTTTATCTGCCTACGCTGCTCCTCGAAGAAATAAATCTTGAAATAATCCATAAACATGTGTTACAATTAGGCCTACACAATTACCATATACAATCATTCGAAGCAAAACTTGTAGAAAGCGCACTCAATAAGCAGCGAAGAGTTTTGCGTCAGTTTTTTCGGTGTACAGCGGTAACTTGTAAACAAACATGAATATACTTGTGTCCACGAAAGAATGTCGATTACCAATATAACAAACACAAATATCCCCGTTATATTTCAAAACGAGGTTTACGATAAGAAACGCAACTGCATCTTTAAAAATTATTGAATGATTCAATTTGTATCGAGATTATTATAAACGGAATTTTTACAGCTATACAGTTGGTAGAAGAGTATTTTCTTTCGTGGATACAGATACACGAAAATTAAAGTAAGAACAACAAATACAATTACCGTACGTAGTTTGAAGCAACCGTAAAATATCCTCACGTGATTTAATTGATGAAATTGTTTTAAAGTTTTTACGAAAGTTTTTTTGGTTGTTATTCTGTGTCTAAATACTCGTAATCAGGGTTTCCACTACAAGTTATTTCATATCATCCGTCACAATATCGAACAAAGGTTTTAACAATATTTTTTAACCTGTTCAAATTGCTTTGTTTTGGATTTAAAATCCAATGCCTTCTATAACTGGAAACTGGAAGACAGTTGCCAGAAGTAAGTCAGTTGGCACAAGACCTTCTATATTATTACATTATTACATAATAATATAGAAGGCCTTCGTTGGCATCCAAAATCCTAAGTTGAACCTAGGATTATAGCTATCTACGATGGATTCGCAACTGAGAGCGACGTTGTTCTGGATCTATGAAACCGATCCAAGCCAACGAGATCGACTACTCAGGCTATCAGAGCCCTGTAGAGCCGTAGCTAGCTTATATAGGCGATCTAGGCGGCAACGTTTCAACTTTACATCGACTACTCAAGCCATCAGAGCCCTGTAGAGCCGTAGCTAGCTTATACAAGTGTTCTAGGTGGCGTCGAAGGTTTCTTAGCACTGGAGATGATCGTCAGCTGGGAGAACATGGGAGAAGTCCAAGATGCGTATCCATCTTAGATATAGTTAGTCCTACGTTGAACCAACATCAACGACACGATTTCGTGCCAATAGACGCCATCTTTTTCCGGTCGCGTTCTGGATCGTGATTGGACAAAAGGGAATATCGGTGAGAAATCGTACGGGACGGCAGAAGATAAACGTAGTGGGAACCCTGCTTTAATTAACTATACACATTAACTGATTTGTGAACATTTTATTATTATACTGTTATAATATTTAATGTAGTAATAGACTGTAATAGATAGTTTTCCATTTATCAAGCAAAAGACAAACATAGAAAAAATTATTTTTAGTACCGTAGTAAAATGCTAGAAAATTTGAATATAAATTTGATCGCTCGTTGAAAATTGGCTACAATGTTTACCATTTTTCTAGTACATTTCTTTGATACAAAGAAATGTCAATTTTAATAATTAATTTATTCTAATATTTATAAATCATAAAGACGTATATATTTTGATTAGACAATTTAATCGACGGCTAGTGATTGGCACGCTCACTTTTAGACAAAACGTAAGATCCAATGTGAGACTTGGATGAAACCAATCAGGGTCTCCAAAAGACCACATTATCTATATATCTACGTAGATGACCAATAAGCCACGCCCATCACTAGCCGTCAAATAACAAATGTAATTCTAGAATTGTAAATAACCCACTGGTTCGCAAAAAACAAAACTTCGAAGTAAATTAAAACATGAACAAGAGATGGCTTGAAAACTCGTTGACGTCCTACGATTCGCATCCTGGTAACTGATTAAAACATTTACTTTAGGTGATCTTGAACATTATCTATTATTGGTTGTTTATGTTTACTGACCATGATTTCCGAACATATTGATTCGAATACACGTTCTGGTAGCCGATTGAAAAAAAAACAGTTTAGGTGATACTGAAAATTATTTATTTGATGTTTACCTATGGTCACCATGGTTACAAAGATTATGATCAACCAAACTTTATGATTCACTGCCACCTAGATGTTTTTTAAGCTGCCCAATATGGCAGTGAAGAATATATTTCAAGAATAGTTCATAGAGTTTGATCAAGATTTGCAGATGCATCTATATTTGTTTACGAACGCAGAAATAGTAAACGAAAATGAAACTTGATTTGTGCACCTCTTAAATATGACTTTGGACAACATTTCAGCGTGGGCAACATAATAAAAATAAAACATCGTACAAAAATAAACAAAGAATATGTAAATATTGACAAAACATATTTTAAAAGTATCCTAAAAAAGTATTGCAGCACATTTTTAATGAAATCTTAATCAAGATAAAAACAAGTACATCTACAACAATGAATTTTATTTTCAACTAATTGTTTTATTCAACGCTACAATTTCAACGACACCGTTCAAAACAACATGACACAAAGTTTTACGTTGCTCAATTTTTATACGGTTGCCTACAATTCTTTACAATTCATTGAAACTATACGTTTTTAACTTTCAAGGTTCCCTTTGAATAAATCATTGCATATAAAAAAAATAATAATAATTAGCCTCATGCATTTTACCCTAACTAGGTGTACATATTATTTACAATGAATCCTTGACGTATTTTAAATTATAACTAAATCGTCGTAATCCCATTCGCCCAAAATTTCATCGTCGTCACTTGTCGACGGCCATCATAACCCCAAAAATCCCGTCCTACGTTTAATATGGCTAGTCCGTGTAATAGGAGTTTTACGTTAATTAGATCTACACAACGACGTTTAATTAGCTATTTTAATATATATTGTATAATAATCACTTTACGCACTTTCCGTTTCACCAAGTACGACTGCGTTTACCGCAGAGCTGGGACAAGCGGTTTAACCAAATAGTTGAACGGTTCCAAACATTCAACGTTCATCGATATACCTGCGGTTACATTCCTGTACGATTCAATCTGGATAAAGTAATACCGCAGTTTAATTAGCGTAGATACGCTATGCTTCATTAAGGCTCATTCACGATTGACGTAAGAAGTAAACTTAAGATTTAGCCGTAGCTTTAGCAATGTTTGGTTGGTCGCATTCCATGCAACCATTCACGATAAATTTAGCCGCAGAAATAAATGTAGGCGTAACGTAGAAGTTTGCAGACTCCAAACTTCTACGGCTACGTCTAAATCTAGACGTAGAATTCTACCAATCAGAGGCTGAGAAACTCCGAGATCGTCCGAACATCGTCTACCAGGTACCGAGATCGTCCGAACAACTCCGAGATCGTCTTTGACACGGAATTTCATTGGTTGATTTACTTTGGATTCAGCACTAAATCAAGTAGTCATGAACAGTGACATTGCGGTCCAAGTTTACGTCATAAAGTTACACCCTAAAGTTACGCTAAATCTTTAATCGTGAATGAGCCTTTAGCGTCACCACAGATCAAGTGTGGCAGTGGCTATGATCATCAATTAGCACTCGTAGCAGCATTAACTTGCAACAATGCTCTGACACTTGACATTTTATTGTTGACAGCGCTTCTAGCAGGATTACCAGTCATAACAATACATAACTATACCAAGATCGGTAGACTGTTCAACCAGGGCTCCATCCCGTAAGGATATTTATTTACTCAATGCCACAGATTGATTACTGATCCCACCGACAGCTAGGTTATAAGGGGATACGAATGAGTAGATGATTATGAAACGTAATGATACGTGAAAGACGTTTACCTAAACCCATGCCTTATGCGGGACTCGAACCCACGCCCAACGGTGACTTCACTTTCTGAGCTACCGAGGGCGGCAATGCCACAGATATAGTAGTTTCCCGTAAGGATATTTATTTACTCAATGGTAGCGTCTCTTAGGTAGCCGTACTTGCATCAAAAATATTACCGCGCATGTCAAGTCACTCCTGATGTTCGTGCATCGTACTACATGTAGTAGCGCGCGCATCTGAGTGACTACTAGCTCCTGATAGGAGACTGTGTAGGTATTCTACGTGATCGGTGATAGTTTGGAACCAGTTCGGGCTAAAACGTTTCGACTAAACCTTCTCCCGCCCGCTATAAACGCAGTCTATGTTCGGTGGTGATTCGCTAAAACTAAGTGCAGCATTTGTTCATCTGATCCACTGCCTTCTCGAGACGTACCGCGCGTTACGTTACTGGGGGACTTGGAATCGTTACGCAGGACGAAAATTCATCGTGAAATCGAAAATGAAATCACCAATTCACAGGTGATCACAGATACCAATAGTCGATCTCGACAGAAAACCGAATGAAGTTCATACGATATTCGACGACAAATTCTACGATTTACATAACCATGAGGAAACATCAATGTTTCTACGGAAATAAGAACCAATGGAAAAATTTCATTATCTACAGTAAGACATTCCAAACTAACGCGTTGATTAACAACGACGATAATCAAACAAAGCGGGTACATCTCAAGACGGAAGCGATCGATCGTAAAACCTAAATGTAAAAATCTCTTCCAGTTCTTAATTCTATCCTCGACACTCTGACATCTTAGTCGTTATACAGTTTCTCGTTGCGACAGTCTAGTTTGGTCGCGATCGGAAAGTCGACTAACTTCGATACATCGTTTCGTCTTCATCTAGATCCGACTAAAACTAAAACAGTTCGTCTAGCACAGCTGCGTGAAATTTACGACACAAATGGACCCCTATACAGTTTATTCATCAAGTTCGCAACCGTGGAGTGTAAACTAAGATTCCAAGTCCGTTTTTGCAAAACTTACATAACCTCAAAATATAGAATTTAAATTGTTTAAAAATGATGAACAATCAAGAAATTAAACGAGTGATCATAACAAAAGCACCACACCTCAAATATGAGATTATTTTTAAAAGTTCATCGGAAAATATTAAATTCATTTACGACAATCGAACAGCGAAGCGGGTGCCGAATTACTGCTGAACGAGATCTGTTCGTCGGCTTTTACGTGTGGCGTCAGTTATCCCAGACGAAACAACAAAACTACATAAAGATGACATAAATCTGCATAAATATATATATATATATAAATAATGGTGTTGTTAGCCCACTTGATACAATCATTGTTCATATGCTGATTGAGATTGTTTGCAAATGGATATATATTAACTTACCGAGATACGTTGCGAAGGCTTACATATTTATGTCTCGGCAGCATTATCTACCGGACAGTTTCCGCCATATTGAAACCGATAGTTCACAACTAACAAGACATTTCTGATGAATATAGAAGGCCGTGCTTAGAAGCTATTTGTAAAGGTCCAATATGGCCGCCGAGATCGTAACAAACACATGTCGCTAGTTGGCCGCACGAGTAACGTATCTTGGTAATATATATCTAATGGTTTGCGCAACTAACCCATTAACAGCTAGGTTATTAGCGGGCACAAATGAGCAGGTGACGGATGAATATTTACAAAAACCCATACCTTATGCGGTATTCAGACCCGCGCCCGACTTCATTTTCGACTCGGCTGACCGAGACAGACGGGCGGCCAATCAAACGTTCGTAGTTCACGAAACAAACCGACATAAATACTAAGAAAACATTGAACACGGTCTGACTATATTTCCAAGCAACTGTCATCTTACTTTCAAAAAAAGAACTCTAAAGCAAAATTCAAACTTAGAACCCGAACTAGAAGAATTTACGCTAGTAAGGTTGGTGTTCGTTTAAAGCTTTGAAATTGTACGGAAAAAATCGGTGAGGTTTTTCTATAATTTGTACGTGTCGGCTCATACTTTGTATTCTGTATAACATATTTTAATACAATTGAAAACGTAAATACTTTATTTTTGTCGGAGAAAGAAGCTGGAGGGTAGGGGGACAAAGTGGCTGTTTTTTTCATTTTAGTTTTTATAATTTGAGTTTCCCAAACAGTTTGGTCGAGAGGGTGACATCGAGAGTGAGAGGGACGTTTGGCCTTCGACTGAGTGAGGAAACTGATTCGAGCAGATATATGTATCCACGAAAGAAAACCAACTACCAACATTACAAACACAAATCCACCGTTATATGTTTATACCTTCGATACTTCAGGGTATTACAATCGATCGGGACGAAATTTACGATAATTAACATAATTGCATCTTTCAAAAGCAAACCGCAGAAATCCACTGCAGCTTTAAATATTTAAAGATTTTGAAAGATGTAATTGCATTAGGCCTACTAATCGTTAATCTTGTCCTGATAAATTAATATTATACAACATTTAAATACCACATCTATCATAGATTTAATATTTATATTTATGTAGATTTTCTGTTATGCGGGTTCCTCGATTATTAATACCTACCCGTATGGACTGATTTATTTAAACTCTTTCATTTTTTTCTGTCAAACACCATTTATAATTCACGAGATGAAGAAAAAATTACAGAATTTCAGAATTAGTATAAATACAACGATATAAATATAACGGTGAGATTTGTATTCCTCATATAGGTTGAACGACCTCTATTCGTCGTGGACACAAATATCGTAATAGATCCCCGCTAAAGAGTCTATGGGAGTCGATTTAGCGGAATATCAGTCTTTGGCGATAATTTTTGAACGGTATGAGATATCGAAATTCTGAAAACAAGGACACATAGATATTTGGAATAATGCTACAAGTAATAACTATTTATCTCACACTGCATAATTGTCAGGCATATACACTTAAAACATGAGTATTTTCAGGTGATACGCCTCAAATCACGCAATTTTAGATAATTAGTTATTACTCACTCAATCTTGAATGTATTGAAAATGTTTCTTCGTTTTTTAAATTTCGATATCTCACACCGCTCAAATCTTATCACCAAAAAACTAATAATCCACTAAAACGATTCTTATACATTCTCAATACTCAAACATTAACCTCACAAACAGACCGAAGGTAACTAAAAATCAGCGGCTAGCTAGTCCTCACGTTGCCGATGGTTGTTCGGGTGAAGAGAGAGACAGAGAGAGAGACTAGTATTGGTCAGTCGACGGTGGCGGCGTGGCGTAAAGCTAGCGAGCGCCACTCTTGGAATGTGCAATCAGCCACTGGAGCGTGATGTCGATGTTGGACTTCTCTTTGCACGAGATCGAGTAGCAGCAGATCTCGCGGTCTTGAATCGCAGACAGATTCCTGGCGAACAGAGACATTCAATTTTATTTTTCCAAAAAAAATGGTGATATTCAGATATTAGCATTGCTGAATTATTCTGCTCTTCCATATAACCAATACTATTTTAACTTATAACTAAGAATAAGAATGATGAATGATATAATGGGGCACAAACAAGATGGTATGAATGAATATTATGATAAAACAGTATGAAATACGATGTATAATTAGAACTGATGGCTATCCTTCTGATCCGATCTTTGTGTTATTGTGTACGGTACATAGTCTTTTCACTGCAGCTTTGAATGCATTTTGGCCTAATGTCTTGAACTGTTCAGGAACTGCGTTGTATAGCATAGTGGCATTGTATTTGAAGGAAGACTTAAATTTGGTTGTTTTGTGCGTAGTAATACTGAGGTGATTGTTGTTTCTGGTAAGTCTTGAATGAATTTCACCCCGTCGCACTAATTTCGTTCTCAGATAAGATGGTATATTAGTGTTTAGTATTTTGTGGGAGGTATTAATTATGTGAAGCTGTCTCCTTTCTTTCATTTTGAGTCAACCTGCTTTTCTGATTGCTGGGGTGACGTGGTCTCTCTGTTTAATGTGGCTGTATGAGTATCTAATACAAGCATTCTGAATTTTTTGTACCTCATTCTCATCCTCGCAGCTCAGGTTAGGACCATATACTGGGTCACAATAGTATTAATAGTTGAACTATAATTTACATTGTTAAAGAGTCCATGGGAGTCGATTTAGCGGATAACAGGTTTATGTGATAACTTTTAAACATAGATATTTTCAATACCTTCAAGATGGTGTAAGTAATAATTATTTATCTCTAATCGCAGGCGTATACGGTTAAAAATGCACATTTTTTAAGCGTATACGCCTGACAATTATGTGAAGATTAACAGTTATTACTTACACCATCTTGAAGGTATTGAAAATATCTGTGTTTCCTCATACTAAGAATTTCAATATCTCATACCGTTGAAAAGTTATCACCAAAAAACCTGATATTCCGCTAACCCATGGACTTTAACATAATTCAATCTCTCATTGGGTTTAACGAAATGCTGTTAACGATGAAAAGATCTATTGGTGTCAGGGGACGATGAATCTTTCTCTCACTTCATGTATATAATTGGTAAAGTCTACCAAGACATACAAAATCTGTTGCAATCTCATTGTTGACAAATAACATGCAAACAAGGTTTACACAATCAACTTCAAAAACAGTAAACAACATAATTCCCAGTTAAATAGAGTAATCATCAAAACAGTTTATAACATATAGGCCTGATACATTAAAAATGTAGGTCTAATAACATAAAATATAACAATACAGCGAAACCTCTATGCATCGTTCCCGGATCCATCGTTTTCCTGCTTGTATCATTCATTTTTTTTTAACCCCAATCCCATATAATCAATGTAAAATTTTCCTGGATTGGTCGTTTTCCTGCATGGATGGTTTTAATTTCCTGGTTTGAATTGCCGGAAGGGGGGAGGGGGGGGGGAGGGAAACAAAAATAAATTACTTAAATATAAATGATTTTTCAAAATTTGAACTGATCTCTTCAAAATGTCAGAAATGATGGAATCTATCAATTTTTGGTGCAAATTATATATCTTGAGAATTATTTTGAAAAAAAGTGGAATGGTCCCTCTTGATCCCAACATACAATATTATTTTATTCCAATGTTCTTATACATCCCAATATTCATAATGTAATAACACATACCGGTATTGATAGTTTATTCTTAATTGAAACAGATTTGTAATCTGAGTTTCTCTTCTCAACAGTTAAGACTAATTATAACTAATATAGGCCTATAGACCTACTATTTCGATAGAGTGTAGGTCGTAATGTTTTTTGTATTCCAAAATTGTCGATTAATTATATAAACCAATTATTTGACACGCATCAGTCTTTATGCTAATTATTATTATTATTATTGTAAATATTAGCTATATTTTATTAATATTTTTTCATTTTATATTTTATTTATATATTTGTATTGACCTTTCTTATATCATGTATATGATCAATGAAGAATAAAAAACATTTATTATTATTATTATTATTATTAATATAATATTTCACTAGAATAGTAGTACTAACAAAATTCCAACATTCCTTACGCAGTACATGCACACATGTCTGAAAATCCTGTACTTTACTGTGTACCTAATGTGGATCCCTAATCTTCTAGACCCTCATCTTATCTGTAATAGATTAATTATTGATTACTTCTTGATAAAGTATTACTAATTGTGTCCACTTGAAGGTTCAATGACCGCTCATACGATTTAGAGATCAAGGTCACAAGCGTACATTGGTCACTGTTATTGTTTACCGCGACCAATCAAGCGGCAATCTGACTAGACTAACAGGAAACCATTGTTATCAACATAACAGTAAATATAATCTAGTTACAATTCTTATATTGGGTAATAGAAAACAAAAAGCTTGGAAGTCTATACTTATAGACATGAATGGTTATATTATAAGCATTAATATGAATTATTTATAAGCAACAAGCCTTGATTGGGAAAAAACGATTGTACATCAAGATTTCAATTTGATAAATAAAATGAAGAAATTTCAAGTTGGCTCTAAAAAGATAGTTCAGAGAGAATTGATTTAGTATCAAGTGTATGGATATTAGGGTTTGATGGTATACCAGTATATATATACGGTTAATATATAGGTTACCTCAGTTAGATATGGTATCATTTTTTCTTAAAATATTAGTTTTTTTTATGGGGCTGACCATGAATGACGTCCACATTTGGTGGGAAGGGGTGGGGTCTTAAACCATGTAACAATGTGTGACAAGGGGGGAGGGGGGTATACACTAATGTGACATCCACATTTACACTACATATTATTCGTTTCTTTCAATTTTCAGGAAAATAAGTTGACGCCATATAATTTGTATGAAATTATATTTCAATGCAGAATTTAGGTGGTTAGGTGGTTTTTAGGGGATTCAGGGTAATAAAAAATCGAGGAAAACTTTTTTCAATATCCCGATCCCAGTTTTTCCAAATTCGCACGAATAATTTCCTGGGGGGGGGGGGGAAATATTGGCTGGATTGTGACATCATTAAAGAGAGGGGGGGGGCATCATCTCTGTGACCAACTCGGACAAGAGGGGGGAGGGGTTCGATATACTCTAAAATTGTGTGACATCATTTATGGACAGCCCCTATATTATATATATACAATGGTAGAAAACAACCTAACATTATTATTTGAAATAAATTCATAGACCTATAGGCCTAGCCTACAGTAATTGTTAGTTACTTATAGATAATTCAATATAGGCCTACTACAGACGTCTACACTGGTGAGGCCCAGTACCCAGTATTACACAGCAGTTGGCCTAATTTTGAGACTTAGTGATAACAATTCTTTCAACTAAGCCTACCAGTTAGAGCTACTCCCAACCTTGGTAATTCTAGCATTATGTCAAATACACAGTTGATATTGAATACTGCTACATAGCCACTTACATGCGTTCAATGAGCCCATTCTCATCCAGCGCCGTTGGTAAGTCCCTCTTGTTACCGAGAACTAAGACGGGAATGCCGGTAAGCTGCGGCTTATCGAGCAGGTTATGTAGCTCGTTACGCGAGGCCTCGATTTTCTCGGGATCAGCAGCATCAACCATGTAACTGTAACCAAATATATCGTTATTGGCTAGTATTCCACTATCTTCATAGATGACGTCTACATTCAGAGTGATTATACATTTGTTATGAGAATAGTCAATTTCTCAGCAAAGACAAAAATTATAGTTGACGTGCAACAATACTTTATATAGAGACTACAAAAGAAGCTTTATAGAGTGCTAATGAACAAACACTTATCAACGTAAATTATAAAATCAATACTCTATTTAGAGACGGTGAAGGGTTGGTAGGCCTACTGGTAACAATATGTTGGTTACCCAAGTACTAAATAGAGAAAGTTATGGGTCGACTGACCAAAGACCGACTTACACAATCGCGTTCACACCTCTGCAGTACCTCTCCCACATTGATCTAAACCGCGGCTGACCACCAATGTCCCACACTTTAATCGTGACATTTCCTTTCGTTATTTTACGCATATTAAAACCAACAGTTGGTATCATATCTTCGCTAAATTGTCCTGACTGAAAAGAAAACAAAGCACATTGTTAAATGAGTCAATAAATTTATGAGTCATAGAAAAGTCCACTCATTGTAGCACTGCTTTGTGAATGGGATAGGCCCTATGAGGGAGGCCAGGGAAGGGTATGGGGGTAGGATGAAGTTGGTGAAAAGGGGGCGTTTCCTCAAAATTTGCCACTAATAATTTTTTAACAATCTACTGCGTCTCATTGAGCTAATTTTGAGTTACAACAGGTTTATTCTTACCGCAATGACGTTTACGAAGGTTGTTTTGCCAGAATATTGTAAACCTACAAGTGTCAACTCCATTTCTTCCTTCCAAAATAAACTTCTGAACCAGTCTAAAATACGGTTTATTAAAGCCAACATTGTAGTAAATTGTAATAACTTGAACTTGAGCAAGAAAACGGTCTGAAAACTAGACCTAAATGGTCAATTAATAATTATTTTCGTAAAGAAATCGAAGCAGCCGTCAAAACCCAACCCGACAAAAAACCTTATGATCGGCCATTACTGTCAGAGTCAATGAACAGCTAAGATAAATTAATCTCATATTTTATTTATTGAACTCTTTATAAATTCCAGTATGAATACATTCACCACCAATTTTATAAATTATAATGGTAATAACTGTAGTTCAAACCCAAAATCACATTTTTTTCTCTTAATGTTAGTGACAATTTATAGCCCATTTTAGCATCAGCCAATCAGTGGCCATCATTTCGCGAGGGAATGTTCAACATGGCTAGAGATTCATCATTTTTAAAACAGGTTTCTTAAGCAGATACCATTTTTTTATCACTTTTTCTAGGACAAAACTGAATACGATTATGGACTGAAATTAATTCAGAGATTAAGAGTAATCTATGGAAACCAGTTACTGTGAAGGATATTTCAAAAATTTATTGGGTCAAGTTAGTATTTTGACAAACTAAAACCTTTTTGACACCAATTTTATAATAATTAGACAGAAATAATTGACAGTAAAGGTCATTGGTTATACAATAGAAAAAAAAAATACAAAGTAATAAACATTGAAAAAAACATGAATACATAAAATCTTACTGCTGATATCCACAAACATGACACTCGAACCAAACAAATACCTAATGACCGGCACATGCAGCGCAGTGGTTAACGCGCTCGCTTCATGTGATCCGGGAGGCGAGGGAAATTTCGAATCCAGTTCGATCCCCGCTGCCGTCCATCTTTACAGGGGTTTTTCATGGTTTCCCTCTGTAGACTAGGCTAATGCCGGGATGGTTCCTACAATAAGTTGGCCATGACCGCTTCCTTCCCATTACCCAAGAACCTTCATATCTCATCATCCCATCATCTCATTAATCATCCATCCGACGCCATTAGATCGGCGCTATCATAACAGTGCGTCGTTAAACCCAATAATATAAAAATGAAAATAAACGTAATTCGTCTCACAGAACTAGTCTACATGACCAGGACTAAGGTATATTATAAGTATAACAAACAATAATTTACCAAACTGCATCACCTCTGTGAATTCCATAACCGCATTCAAAGTATTACTTGAAGAGTTTCTTATTAAAAAATGTTCTTATAGTACTAAGCTGGGGGGTTGGCTGCCCCCCCCCCTGTCAGGGTGGTCAGCCCAGAAATTGCAATCAATATTCTACAGTTTTTTCTCTTTTTTTGGGGTGACACCGACAGCGTGGTCATTTCATCACCAGTTTTCATACTAAGAGTTTCGAATTTGTATAGATTTCATAATTATATTCATTCTTATTCTTTATATATGTATATAATATTATTCAACCTGCTCATTTCATTTTGATATAATATTATTTGGGAGGAATTAAATTTTATCTATTCAATTTGACTGCTTTGGGGAACTAAATACTTTGTTAATAGCATTACTATCATCTATCATTACTTGATAGCATTACTATCAATATTGCTTTAATTTAAAATAATAATAAAATGGGGTGGTAAGATCGCCCTTGTGGTGCCCCGTCCAAACGATCCTACTCTCATCCTTAGCCTTAATTGGGGAACAATGATTTTGTATCAAGTTTCGATGTTATTAAAAAAAAAAAACTATCATCAGCCAAAACTTTGGAAATTGTGTCTTCAATTGCTAGTTGTTGCCATATATTTTTATACTTAGTACATTTTATTAATAAATATGTGTTTTAACTTTTATGGTGAACACCTCATCACATGTGTTTTAAAGAGGTAGACTTTTTTTCCGGTGTTAACAGAAAAGCATGAGTGAGCAGTGAATACCTAATTTCGCAAACAAAGTGGTTTCAGGCTTGACAATGAATAATTGGATGTCGCTGTTGTAAATTCTATTGGTATATTACATATTTATTTATTCATTACAGATTGTTCATAAAACAGGTGGTAATTGTTTCTATACCTAATGAAATTACAATCAAACATACTCGATATAATTATACTTCATTTTTTTCTTAGCTCTCTTCTTAAATCACCAATCTTCGTTATGTTCTTGATATCTTCTTCCAATTCATTCCATTCCCGCGTCGTTCTTTGTATAAATCCATATTTACCTACTTCTCTATCCACTTCCATTCTTACCCCTCCCCTTGTACTTCTTTGTAATCCCTTTTCAATTCTATTGCTTTATTCATCCCATCCTGTATATTCATTCTTGACTCTAACAATAAAAGTGTTCAAAGATGAGTGCATAGGTCTACTATTTGTTAAAAATAAGTTTCCTCTCTAGGTCATTAATGTAGCATTACTTTGAGGAAGTGCTTACTCTCAACTGTAATATGAATGTAATGATAATAGTTGGACTGCTAAATAAACAAATAATAACCTATTTATAGAATATAAAAATCAACTTGGCAAATAAACCATTGAAATTGAACCAAAGTATCAAATTACAATAGAACTATTCAAAACTTTTTTCTCTCCAACATTTTTCATTCCCAATAAAAAGTGTCGAATCCATTTCTTCCTTCCAAAATAAACTTCTGAACCAGTCTTAAATATGGTTTATAACGGTAATACATACTGAACGGAACCATCTAGGAAAAACATGGAATTTGGATGGGTAAAAACTAAAAATAGTTAGAAATACATACAATAAACATTTACAGGTATTTTATGTAAAAGTATGTGAATTTATTAATTACGACCTCTATATGTACGCCTATGAATACAACAGCTATAATGTATGAATACAACAATGTTAACACAATCAGTCAGGAAAATAAAAAATAAGATTAATGTAAGAATGTATTGAAGAAAACAAAACACTTGCAGACATATAAAATGGTTGATCAATTCATATTAAAATGTATCACGAAGATAATTTACTTTGCAAACTAATACGCACTAAAATGATCAGACAATGGAGGCCTACATACATACAGTCTGTGAATTAAATACCTGTGGAATATTCGCGTTTCATTTTAATTTCATAAAAAAGCATTTTATGCACTGCAAGTGTACAGTCAAGGCTCTAATATTTACATTCTACAAAAGACAAAAATTGAAGAAATATTAATTATATAATAGGGCCCACTGAAAATTAAAACGTTTGAAGCACACACAATAGATTGAAGCATTATATTCTACAAAGACCAAGATTGAAGAATTATTAATCATATAATACTGTACACTAAAACGTTTGAAGCACTCATCGTAGATTGAAGCATTTTCATCGTTTTTTTTCCACCGTAAAAACTCGAGTAAACCCTCTTCAATTCTTAATTCAAAGGACCCAAAAGTACGGTAACTACCGGTACATTCAATTACAGTGAAACCTTTACCATCGTTTATCAAGTTTTTTTTTGAAGGAAAATTCAACACAGATTATATGGGAATGGAGGGAGAAAAAAATAATTATAGAAGCAGGAAAACGATGGATCCGGGAACGAAGTATATAGGTTTCACTGTAGATTAGTTTACGTTATCAAAATATTCAACATTGAGGTTATGGGTCAAAACTTTGTAGGGACAAGAACTACTTTTTCAATTAAAATTTTTGAATTTTTACGAGTTTAAATTAATGAGGGTTTACTGCATATTAATAAAAATTATGTGGATGCATAGTCAATAAAGTGGTGTCTGTACTAAAACTAGAAATTGGGCACAAATTAGGCCCACAAATCAATTAGTTATGGGCCAGCGTAATAACTACGTCAATACAAACTCCGTGGCATTACCGGTAAAATATTTTTAAACAGACCCATCTCACTAGAACTGTCTTAACTTAGATCTATCTTACGTATTACGCTAATATTGTAGTGGATTTAAGTGTAATAAAGCTCCGATCTAAAATCTCTAGTAGGCTTTTTTCACCTACTTCACTGTGACCAAGGCAACAGCCGAAACGTATAAAATCTCGTGTGTTTTTCGTCATCACTGTGTTCTATCAACGGCTGCACCACTACAATAAGTAGTCCTATCCACTTGTGAACCTCGGTAGGCTGTCGTTCTCTCTTTCCCTCACATATCAAGCCTCCTGTACACACACATGTTTTTCTATGGTAATTTACTGTTGAAAAAAGCTATTTATCGAACCCTCTGTTTCAAAATGCAAATTGTCCATATTTTTAAAAATAATATACAAAATATGAGCGGCATGAATGTCCATGCATATAGCCGACAATCAGATTCACGCCGTTATCTTGGCTCTTACTAAAATAGACAAGTTGCTTTTCGAACCCAAGCACTTAATATATTTCCTATTTAATCGTCCGGTCAGTTTGAAATGTCCCCCTGAAGTTAGGCACGTAGTCATGCTTCCGATCAGTATTTCCCCTTGAAGTTAGGCACGTAGTTTTCCTTCTCGAGCTCCAGCTGCCTGATGTATTCGAGGCGGCCGACGCAAACGTGTTTGTACCGCTTGTTCTTCTCTTCGAGCTGCGCGATCGTCTCCCGCATCTTGTGGAACGTCGCCTCCTGGTGGGACAAACGACAAGCGTTACGTTCGACTAGCGTTACCATTAGGGTTGCCAGTTGATATTCGATATATCGATAATCACTTGTTTGATGTGATAATCGAATGTGTTTTTAGTATCAATGTATCGACATAATCGATTAAATTGATAATTTCATCATTTTTATATGATTGTTTAGTGTTTACTTCCAAAATCATCCAATGAAAGAGTGAGAGGCGGGAATATTTGTGTAACCCGATTGGTGTTCAAAGTGAACTGCTTGTCAATGACTTCAATGTTGGAAGTGGTGTGATTTATGGTGGTAGGAAAGGGAAGAGAGGAAGGGGAAGCTGACACCACTATAATAACTCTATGGGTCACATGCTATTCAAATTGATAATCGATATAATCGATTGTCAATCATACTTATACTTATCTGAAATATCGATTATTTTTCTGGTCGATTATCGAAATGAAGCCAATGATTATCGATCATGAAATTCATATCAAAGGGCAACCCTAGTTACAGGGTGTGTAGTGCGCCCAATCATATTCAGTAAAAAAGAGTGTTTTTGACCGATTTTAGGCCGAGATCTGCATATAAGCCGAGGGTGACTTTTGGACTCGCAATTTCGAGAAAAACCCTCGGCTTATATTCGGGACAATACGGTAATTGAAGGTTTTCTAGTGCATAAACCTCGTAGGACTTATGACAACCGATGCCCGGCAGCTCACCCGTATGATGCCGGATCCGCAGCTGGCGAAGTCCGAGGGCGCCGGGCACGTCTGCACCTCCCGGTGGGCGACCGGTTTCTTCTGGGCACACACCGGGCACTCGGCCACCGTCGCGTTCTGGGCCTCCATCTGGCAAACAACACGCACTTCACTTAATCAATTCAATAGACCCTTTTAAGAACTTTTAAACTTTTTTAAACTTGAACTTGAAAATTCGTGTGCTTGCTAGCTACTGGTTTTGTTGTAGGGTCATAAGACGTAACTAGACATGATGAGAAAGACAAAAAAACTCAAAACGTGAAATTTTTCCCTTTTCTGTCAGGGAAGTAAGTTTCAAGTGATGTTATAACACTTGTAGAATCGAATTGGCGCAATTATTTGTGATAATGATATGCAATAAGCCAATTATACTCACTTTTACAATGATTCTGTCAAAATGAAGTAATGTTATTTCTAGTGTGATACACGAATTCCTTTTTTTGGGATTGTAACATGAGTTAGCAATACAAAGAATTTTCACATTATAAGTATATGATATTTTCCCCAAAATTTTCCCAAGCATTCCTATTGTATTATCATAGTTGCATGAAAATAAAAACATCTGTTTCACTTTCACAAGGTAAATAGTTTTTATTTACACCATCTTGAAGGCATTGAAAATATCCACGTTTCCTCTTTATTAAGCCTACAATTTTGATATCTTAAACCGTTCAAAAGTTATGAAAAAGATTTTTTTTCCCGCTAAATCGACTTTTAATTCGCTACAATTTTTCAATTCCACATTCATCAGTGGATACAACTTGTTAGGCCATGATCAATTTGTTCAAAGTGTACCGGTACATCTGATTTTTTCAGTTGTTACCACTCAAAAAAAAAAAAAAAAAAAAAAAAAAAAATAAAATTTAAAATCTAAAAATCAAATATAAAAACAGTAATAATAGTAAGTCGGTCGAACCGCCGCCCCCGCTCGACTCACCCTCAATCGCCTCAGCTCGCTCCTCAGGTCATTGACCTTCTTCCTCAGCGCGACCAGCTCTGCGCGCGACTCCTCCGCCTCCTTCTGGTGCGGATAGTCCTCGGCCTGCAGCTTGAGCGTGAGTCGCGCGATCTTGCCGTTGCGGTCGGACACGTCGATGCGGAGCTGCTGGACGCGGTCACGCAGGGTCGCGCACTCGCACTCGGCCGCCACGACCTGTCACAGACGACAACAACGTTACGGGCGGGTTTACCGGGTGAACGCAGCATGTGATGGTGAATTGATGAGCATTTGGGGTTTCAACAATAAAAGCATTATATATGGATGTATATATATATATATATATATATATATATATGTATATATAAAATAAAATAATAATATATACAGGCCTATAGGCATAAGTGAATATATTGTTGTCAATTTCTTTTTTCTCACAAATATTTAAACCCCAAATGCTAGCCTCTATCCATCACACACTGACATACCAACAATCTCAAGTACTGGGTCAACTTTACTCGGTCAAAAAAAAAAAAAAAAACGCCCGATTAGACACGATCGTCTCTCAACTCACCGCTTCCGTCTTCGCGGCTCTCATCTCCTCGATCTGCGCCGCCATCGCCTCGTTCTCGGCCGCCGCCCGCGCGCACCTCTCCCTCGCCGCGTCCAGCGCTCGCTCGCCCGCTATCAGCTGGTCCTGCAAGGTCGCGCGAACCTTGACCGACCGCTGCAGCTGGTCGTCGGCGCGACGTCTGTCCGCCGACAGCTCGGTCACGCGCGCCTCGAGCACCAGCACGCGCTCCTTCAGCGACGCCTCCTGGTGGGGAGAAGAGGCGACGTTAGCGGGGGGACATCGCTCGGGTGGGTGAAAGGGAGTACAGTGAAAGCTATATGCATCGTTCCTGGATACATCGTTTTCCTGGTTGTATCATTCATTTATTCTTACCCACATCGAACTGGGTTCGAAAAACCCTCGCCTACAAGTTCACACGAAGCGAGCGCGTTAACCACTGCGCTGCATGTCGCGTTTACATTTTCCTTTTTCAAGATACATATATATATATGGTTGATTAATCAGACTTTGATGTAGAAAAAATACAGTTTAGTCGTCCAGGCTGATTATCAGTTTAAAATTCAGAATAATAGAAATTCAAACCAACGGTATGGAATTGTATGACCATTGATGTTCCTATACCAGCAGCCGAGGTCATCAGTCTGGTTCGAATTAGTGCAAGATTTGAATTATCGATAATTCAACATACCTTGCTTTGTTGCGGCTCTTGCATCGCCGACTGTCGTTCCGCGTCCGCTCTCAGCTGGGCGACTTCCTTCTCGAGCGCCTCGGTCTTCTCGAGCCACGTCGACTCCTCCGCGTGGTAAGCCTTCAACTCGCGCCATATCTGCTCGTTCTCGTCGTTGTAGTGTTCGTTCAACGACTTGGCTTCGGCCAGCTCCTTTTCCAGTTCGGTCAACCGTTCCCGGAGACCGGACGGCTCCGACTTGGCTCCGCTGGCTTCCGCGAGCGCTTTCACCAAATCTGCGACTTTCGCCTCGTATTCCGCGACCCGCATCTCGAGTTGTCGGACTTCCGGTCTAGCTTTGCTAGCGTCTGCCACGGCCTTCTCCAAATCCGCGACCTGCAACTCGTAATCCGCTACCCTCTTCTCGAGTTGTCGGGCGTCCGATCCAGCTGCGCCGGATTCCGCGCCTGCCTTCTCCAAATCCGCGACTCTCGCCTCGTATTCCGCGACTCTCGCCTTGTATTCAGCGACCCGCTTCTCGAGCCGGCGCGCCCGCAGCTTGCACGCCGCGTTCTCCTCGTTCCGCAGCAGGACGCAGTTTTCGAGGTTTCCGACTTCTGTTTTCGAGGTGAGCACGTGGTGTACGATCGAGTCGACGACCGTCCCGACGTCAGCGTCGCCCCGCAGCTCGACGAGCGTCTCGAACTTCCGCAGCAGCAGCTTCACGGTCGACTCGCGATTCGTTTCGACCTCGCGACGCAGACTCTCGATCCTGCTCTCGAGTTCGACGCGTTGCTCCGCGTATTCCGCCGCCCTCTTTTCCGAGTCCTCCGCGTCTTTCGCGAGCTTGTGATTGCGGTCGAGCAGATTGCCGATCTGTTCCTCTCTGTACGCGATCGAACCCTTCGCCCGTTCGTGGGAAGACACCTCGTCGCTCAGCAAT
Source organism: Brachyptera putata (assembly GCA_907164805.1). Taxonomy (NCBI): domain Eukaryota; kingdom Metazoa; phylum Arthropoda; class Insecta; order Plecoptera; family Taeniopterygidae; genus Brachyptera; species Brachyptera putata. The sequence goes on from OU015474.1 coordinate 2,629,836, forward strand.
ATTTCCAACTCTTCGATTCTCCGCTTCCCGAACGAAACCTTATCGCCCTCTTTGAGACTCGATTTGAACCGGGACAGTTCCATCTCGGACGATATCAGGTCCGATTCTTTCTTCGACAGCTGTTCCGTCAGCGACTGTTTCGCTTCGACCAACGACTTGATCTCTTGAAGGGCGTTCTTGAGTTCCGCGATCGTTTTGTCGTGTTTTTCCGTCGTTCTCGTATGTTCTCGTTCCAGCTTCTCGTAATCCCCCTCGATCACCTTCACCCACGCCTCCTTCTGCTTCAGTTTGCCGTCGAGCGAGTCCAGCTCGTCTCTCGACCGCTTCGTCCCCTCGTCGAAGTTGCGCTGTATCGCCGCGATCATCTCCTTCTCCTTCTCCAGGACGGTGCGCAGCAGGAGCTTGACGAGCTCGTTCAGTTCCTTTGCCAGACCGTCGGCGGCGAGGAACGACGGATCCAGGGAGCGTATTTCCGTCACCAGCGCCGTCTTGTACGATTCGATCTCTCGGACGAGAGATTCGATTCTGTTGCGTTCGTTTGCGCCGTCCGATAGTAGAGACGCCTGTTCGTCGTGATCTCTGGCCGCGTCTTCGAGTTTCGCGACTTCTTTCTGGAGCGACGACACGCGCGAGATGCTGTCTTCCAACAGTTTGGATTTCGAGGTCAGATCCGATTGCGTGCTTGTCAGTTCGTCGTTGAGTCCGGCAACGGTACGTTTCAGCTCCAAATTCTCCTTCTCTGCCGAGTACAGACTATCCGAAACCGCGTCGTATTCCTCGGAGGTGTGGATAAACTCGGCCATTTCGGACAGTTTATCAAGAAGATCGGCGTTTTCTCGAGTTTTCGAATCGAGATTGCTCTGCAGTTCTGCGATATCGTTCTCGAGTTCTTCCACACGAGAACGCATTTCCTCGGTGAGGGACGCGATCTTTTCACTCGATTCCTCGTTACGCGCTGTGAGATTTGCAATCTGGAGTTTAGAATCTTCGTAAAGAACCTTAAGTTCGTCCATTTGTGCGGCGATTATGAGATTCTCGTTGGAAGACGACTCCGATCGCCGGAGGAGATCCTCGATCTGCTCGGCCTTCTCTTTATTGGCGTCCGCCACCTTGTTGAACTCCTGTTCGAACGCTTGGAATCGCGACGTCAGTTCCTCGAACTCGGCTGCCGACTTCACTAGGTGGGACTTGGCTTCCAGCTTACCCTCGAGCGTTTTGATCTCGTCTTCTTTCTCGACGATGACGGCCACAAGACGAGCGTTCTCGTCGCCCAACGCGACAAGACGTGACGACATTGCTTCGATCTCTTCTGCCCTTGCGAGACCAGACGTTTCTTGGGATTCCGATCTGTTTTCCGCGTCGATCTTCTGTCGACTTATCAAAGCCGCGTTTTCTTCGGACATGGCCGCCAACTGCAAGGAGACACTAACTAGCTCGGCGGTTTTATTCTCAAGCAGTTCGGTGAATTCGTCGATCTTTTCGCTGAGTACTCTGACTTCGTTCGACTTTTCGGCGCAAGCAAGCTCGAATTTCGACGATTCTTCTTCCATCTTTTGCAATCGCAACGCCATCTCGGTGAAATCTCCCACGACGGAAGCCAGCCGTTCTCTCGAATCGTCCAGCTGTTTCTGTAGTTGCCCGTCCACGCTACGTTTGACGTCGGTCCCCGCGGCCTCTGCGTTGCGACGGGAATCCGTGTTACACGTTGGCGTGTCGTCGAGATCGGTCGCCGCGGATTTTTCTCCGAGCGAGTTCATCTCCATCGAGGTGACGAACTCGGACATGGAGACTTTACTGTCGTTGTTGGCCGCGTTCGTGATCGAAAGCGGATCCGCGCACTCCGTCCGGGTCTCGTTCGCGAAGAACATGCTGCGCTCAGTCGCGTAACGAGTCGCGTCGAAGCTGTCGGTGCTCTTGTCGGTGCTCATCGCCGATTGGTCCATTTCCAGTTGGTCGAAGAGGTTCTGGATTTTCGAGACGGCCCGAGTCTGCATCGTCTCCAGCTCTTCTTCGTACGTCGCGTTCAGTTCCATCAATCGCGTCACTTCAAGTTTCAGAGCGTTTATTTCCATGACGTATTCAGATCGCTCGGCGCGAGTTACGTCGACTTCTTTCGTTACCGTCGCCGGTACTTTGTCGTCGGTTTGAACATCGTCGTTGGACGTCGGAAGTTTTAGACCGTCGTCATCGGTTTTGTGCGTAAGTATTAGTCCCGCCTCTGATTTAGAATCGTCACATTCCTGTTGAATCTCGCTTTCACTGCTTATTCTTGCAAACTCGATATTCCTCTCCCTGATAGCATCTGCAAGAGTGTGTCTCACACTGGTCGTTCCTCGAATGAATTCATAAGTAGGCACAGAAAATTTGCAGTCCGTCGATAACGCCTCACAAACGGTCCTTAATTCGTCGAGCTCGATTTTCAGAGTTTGAACTTCTATTTGAAGTTCCTCGTTTTGTTCGTTCAACGACTTCACCGCTTCGTCGTTGTTTGGCGATCGTTCGTTGAAAGCAATCCTCAATTCTTCTAATTCAACGGTCATGGATTCAATCTTGGCTCGGAGTGATGTCGTTTCTTCTTCCGTTTTTAATTCAGCGTCTGACGTTCGGGTATTGGTAACTGTCGACTGGGAAACAGATCCACTCTTCAACGTATCAAGTTTTTCTGTCAATAAATTGATTTCGGTATGAAGTTGCGTGATTTCATCCAACTTTTCTATTTCAACTCGAATCAGTTCGGAATCTTTATCCGCCAGATTTTTCTCGTTCTCGTTTTTCAATACATCAAGTTCGATGTTCAAATTGTTGACAGTCGTTCGAAGTTGGCTGATTTCGTGTTGACTTTCAGATATGTTTTTGTTCAATTCGGACTGAAGCAGTTCGTTCTCGGTCTTCAAATCTTTCGCCGTTTCGTCTTCGTTCGACTTGGAATTATTTTTCGCCACCTGTTTCTCGTAGACGGTTCTCAAGTTATCGTAATCGAATTTCAACGACTTCAAAGTCTTGCGGTCCGGTTCGAACGATTCGATTTCCGACCGAAGTCTCGAGTTTTCGTCGATCAGCGGCCGCAACTTCTCCTCTTCGAGCTCGCGCAATTCAGAGTTCCGATTCGTTAGCTGCTTTTCGTGAACGGTTCTCAAGTTAGCCAAGTCAACCTTGACGGAATTGAAATTCTCGAGTTCCGACTTCAACGATTCGACTTCCGCGCGAAGGCGGTCGATCTCTTCCGCCTGAACGCTAGTCAGTTCTCCTCCGTTCGATTTCTTGTTCGTTTCCGTCAGCCGCGCCTCGTATTCACTCTTCGTTTGTTCGAGATTAACTTTCAACGATTCGATCTCCGTTCGAAGATCAGCATTCGCTTCGGTCAACTTTTCGTCTTCGAACCGTTTCAATTTCAAATCACGCTCCGTCAACTGTTTCTCGTAATCCGTCTTCATCATTTCGAGCTCGACCGTCAACGACGCAATATCAGTTTCCAACTTACTACTCTCCGCAACCTTTACTTCTTCAACATCGACCAGTCTAGAAATCTTCAAATTTTCAATTTCGATCTGTAACGATTTGATTTCGTCACGGAGTACCGATTCACTCTTTGCAACACTTTCCAATTTCTCGTTAACTTGTTTGTCCGATTCAGACTGGATATCCGTAACGCGCGTTTCGTAATCGGTCTTCACGTCATCCAGTTTCAGCCTCAACGCTTCAAGTTCCTCTCGCAGACGGTCGGTTTCTTCGACGGAAACAACATCAGCGGCCGCCAGCGTCTTTACGGCGCGAAGATCGCAGTTCTCTGCCGTTAGTTTGTCGACGGCGACGCGGAGAGACGAGAGAGCTCTGTCGTTGTCGGCTTCCAACGTTGCCAGGCGGCTGTTGGCGTCGGAGACGGCACGCTCGAGGCTTTCCGTCTGTTTCCTGAACGAAGCGAGTTCCGCTTTCTTCTCCTCGATGACGTAAACGAGGCTGCGGTTCTCTTCCTCGAGGGCGGCAAGACGGTCAACGGCTGTCGGATCTGACGACGTTTCTACCGAGCCTTCAAGCTTTTTGTAAGCTTCCTGGAAAAGCGAGATGGACAGGCTGTGTGAATACTGACCCCAAATTTGTTAAAAAAAAAGAGTAAAAGAGGCTTATAAAAAAAAACACATTCTGCATTTGCCTAATCAGTTGATATCACTACATCGTGCCTGCAGACTCCTAAACGAAACGAAACAAAGGCTTATAAATAAAAAACACATTCTGCATTTGCCTAATCAGTTGATATCACTACATCGTGCCTGCAGACTCTTAAACGAAACGAAACACGAGTAAAGGTCGTGTGGTGACTGCTGCTCAACGACCCCACCAACAGCTAGGTCATACGGGGTGTAGAGACTCACGTCTAGACTGGCTCCCAGGTCCTCGGCGCGACGCCTGTACCTCTCCACCGCCGCCTCCAGCAGGATCTCCGCCTCTGCCCGTCCCACCTCCAGCGCCGACGCCCTCTTCTCCAGACGCTCCACATCAAGGTCACGACCCCGCAGCCGCTCCTTCAGGGAACAGTTCTCCGCGGTCAGCTCGTCCACCTGACGCCAAGGAGGAGGAACGGTTAGCGTACGTGTAGTGTTGTGATTTTTTTTTTTTATATATTGGGTTTAACGACGCACTGTTATGATAATTGAGATCTAATGGCGTCGGATGGATGATTAATGAGATGATGGGATGATGAGATGAAGGTTCTTGGGTAATGAGAAGGATAGTGGCAAGGAAGCGGTCATGGCCGACGGTTTAGCGCGGTGGGCTAAAACGCGTATAGGCGTGTGTAGCAGTTAAAAGGTTAAATGAGTTATCATATAATTTTAATTATTCTTTGGCATGGTAAGATCGCCCTTGTGGTGCCCCGTTCAAACGATCTGATCTTCCATCCATAGCCTCAATTGGGGAACAATGATTTCGTATCAAATTTTGATGTTATTAAAAAAAATGTGCCATTTGACTTTGAATAGATGTTTAAAATGAGCTCTAAAATCCATACACGGAACCCTGTGTTCAACAATATCAATTCAAATCGATTCATCAATTCAATTTTCTCTGTAGCTTCTTTGGCGGCTTCGTCATCATGCTCATTTCCTCGGATTCCCACATCTTAGTCCGGGGTTTACAACTCGATTTTTTTTTTCTGCTTTCAGATTTCAAGATTTCAGGTGATTTCAGATGATTCCATGGGATTTCAGGTGATTTCAAGTGATTTCAGATGATTTCAGGGGATTTCATGGCAAGTGTACACCTGATTTCAGGAGTTGTTAACCCCTCGCCTTATTCCCACTCGAATCATATTAATAAACGAGTCAAGGTTTCTACCCGAGCAGCTTCGTCGGCAATCACGGTCCGCTCCAAGGTCGTGAACTCTATCAGCTCGTCCATCTCGCGTTGACGTACCGTCAGGCGCTGGCGAAGCGTTGACGGCGGAGTTTCGTTGTTGGCGGCGACGACCCAGTTGTTCACCAGCGGGTTGGCGCCACCTGAAACGGCACGATGGTCAGTACAAATGTATGTTTTGTTTTCCTAATGGAGTAGAACCTCTTTAGTACATCATTCATATTGGGTTTAACGATGCACTGTTATGATATATATATATATATATATATATATATATATATATATATATATATATATATATATATATATATATATATATATATATATTATATATATATATATATATATATATATATATATATATATATATATATATATATATATATATATATATATAATAAAATATTAGGTTTAACGACGCACTGTTATGATAGCGCAGATCTAATGGCGTATGATGAGAAGAAGGTTCTTGGGTAATGGGAAGGATAGTGGGAAGGAAGCGGTCTTGGCCGACTTATTGTAGGAACCATCCCGGCATTAGCCTAGACTACAGTGGGAAACCATGAAAAACCTCTGTAAAGATGGTCGGCGGCGGGGATTGAACTGGGTTCTGAATTCCCCTCGTCTCCTGGATCACATGAAGCGAGCGTGTTAACCACTGCGCTGCATGTGCCGGTAACCTCTTTAGTAAGTTTCTCTTTAGTACATTTTCCACCTTGGTACGTTTTAGTTTTTGATCTCATCCTTATGCTCCCACATGTTAAATAGTTTCTTTAGTAAGTCTTTTTGGTCTAGTCCCCTGAAAAATGTACTAAAGAGGTTCCACTGTACCAGTTGTGGGATACACATGAGTTTTAGTTTTTTTTTTTAAATGCTGCTTAACGACTCCACCAACAGCTAGGTTATACGGGGGTACGAATGAGCGGGTGATAGATTGATAGATTAAAAGATTGAACTCGTTTACCTCGGCGGGTGGTGACGAAGTTGGTAGCCATCGCGCCGTGCCCGTTGGTTGCCGGGCTGGACGAGCTGCACGCGGACACCGGGCTGTCGGCTCCGTAGCCCGCCTCCAGGCCGGCGGCATCGATCAGCTGTTGCTCAAAGTCCTCGAACGGGGTGTCGAACCCAAGACCTGCACAAGCAATGTTTGCAACCATTTATGGATTTTATGGTATCACTAGAGGCATGGAATTTTAGTAGTAGTAATAATAATAGTAAGTTCATTGATTCATTCCATAATGCAATGTTTAAAGTCTACAAATCTGTACAACTATAGCTATAAATACCGGTAATTGCTAATTGTAGCGAATAACTTGGTACAGTATTTCTAGAATATCCTGTAATGTGCACTTAATCATGTAAATAGTAAATACCGTAGATTACTGCTAATAGAGATACCTACATATTACATAACGTTACGGGACCATTTGATCTTAAATCTACGTTTCATCAATACATTAAATCAGCTATAAGCGCGACATAATTGAAAGTACAGTGAAACCTCTATGCATCGTTCTATGCATAGAGTGTAATCTCTATGCATCGTTCCCGGATCCATAGTTTTCCTGCTTGTATTATTAATTTTATCCCACCCCATTCCCATATAATCAATGTTGAATTTTCCTGGATGGATGGTTTTAATTTCTTGGTCCCTTGAAAAACGATGGAAAGAGGTTTCACTGTAATGATAATAATTCATAACCAGTGACTATACATGATACAATATGGTAAATGTCAACATAAACAAAACAATATATCGGTACAGATAGGCATAATACGGTAATTTCTAGTACAGAAATTGACGGTAGTTAAGGAAATCTTGTACAGAGTAAAATGAATAAACAAATGAAAATGTCTTCACATCGAACTAGAAAAGAGTATTGCTCGATATGTACTTGATATTAACGGTTAAGATATTGTAAGACTAGAGATGAGATAGCGCGGACAACATTAGTATGTAATGCTCGTCACGTCGCCTAGTGCCATGTTGGTAGTATAGTAAACCCTTGATGATCTGTACTCGGTTAATCCGAAATTTGACGTGTTTCGAACTTGAAATAGGGCCCAGCTGAAGATATAGGCATTTCAATGTAATTAATATTTAATATGGCTAATCCGAATTCCAGCTACACCGTAATTCGAACTTCGAAACCTCAGCCGTCTCATCTACCGAGGGCGTTAGCCTGACCTCCCGTAAACCCGGAACGTCGCACTCACCGGAAGCGTCGAGTAGAGCGGGAGTGGACGAACTGGTCTGGTCAAGGTCGACCTTCTTCTCCGAGGTGTTCCCGCTGGCGAGGCTGTCCTGCTCCTCGATCGTCAGCAGCCCGCCCCCGAAGCCGCCCCCAAAGCTCGGCAGCGGGGCAAACGACATGCGCGACGGACCGCCCCCGGACTTGGGGGCGCACCAGGTGCGGCGGCGCAGGGCTCGGGCGCGCTGCTGGAACGCGGGAAACATGTCGGTTTTTATAAACTGTTGCGAATCGTACCAACAAACAAATAATGTCCACGAAAAAGTAGGTCTTCCACCAATAAAAACAGTATTATATTATATTAGAAATGCTACCGTTAGGCCTATATATTTTTTTAATGATTGTGATGTTTCGGGATGAGACTTACGATAAGGAACACAACCACATCTTGTGTCTTATAGATGGATAGGTAGATAGAGAGAGAGAGAAAGAGAGAGAAGATATATGTACTGTCAGCAACTAACGTAGTGGTCTAAAAGTGTGCGAGTTTGAGAATTCAAATAATAACTAATACCGGTAAGTCAATAAGTCGGCCATGACCGCTTCCTTCCCATTACCCAAGAACCTTCATCTCATCATCTCATCAATCATCCATCCGACGCCAATAGATCTGCGCTATCATAACAGTGCGTCGTTAAACCCTTTTTTATATTGGGTTCAACGACGCACTGTTATGATAGCGCAGATCTATTGGCGTCGGATGGATGATTAATGAGATGATGAGATGAAGTTTTTTTTTCAATGTTGCTCAACAACCCTACTAACAGCTAGGTTATAAGGGGGTACAAAAAGCGGATGATAATGAAGAGATGATAGATGAAAGGTGGAAGGACGTTTACAAAACCCCATGCCTTATGCGGGACTCGAACCCACGCCCAACGGTGACTTCAGTTACTACCGCTAGCGATAATTGACTTGGCCACCGGGGCGGCGTGAAGGTTTCTTGGGTAATGGAAAGGATAGTGGGAAGGAAGCACTTCTGAAGTGCGTGTCTCACCTCCGAGGCGCCCGAGTCTGCCGCCGAGTTGATGAGCGTCTGTTGGATCATGTCGCTCCGCTGTTGGAGCCGCTCGATCAGCGCGTCCTTCTCGTGGAGCTGGCTGCTCATCACCTCGATGTCCACCGCATTCGCTTTCTGTCGACACAAGCGGGGGCGGGTCGTTACTAGTGATAACACCGGGTGCCCGGAGACAGGTCCTGGATCAGTATTCTATTATTGTACTGTATTATTGAACACTCTCGCAGATGTGCTATATGCACGGTGGCAAGATCTTTCTATCATTATATTATATTATTTTCTTGAATACTATTAATTCCTTTGCAGTTCTTGCACTTTCTTCAAGATTATTCACCTTAATATAAAGATACTTTTATTATTCTTTTTTATTCGACTGTAGACTTATACTTTTAGTTACTGAACAAAACTATGTAAATACTAAATATTATCATATAGCAGGAAACAATGGAGTTGAGAGGAGAGTCGGAAGACCAAGAGAGAAGTGGCAGGAGGGAGTAAGGTGTGGGGTAGTTAACCGAGGAGAAAAATGGGAGGAAGTGCTAGACGAGAGATGGTGGGAAGATAGAGAACGGTGGAGGGAACTCGTAAGAAGAAAAGACGAAGCAGAGGATAGTAGTATACTAGTGAAGAAGAGGAAGAAGAAGTCGGAACTGGCAGGAACCGACTGATAAGAAGACTGCCCTAGAAGAAGTGGTGGGAACACCCCCTGGCACAATCTAATTGGTTATCTGGGTTTTGAGAAATATATATATCATCTGCCACCGGAAGGTAACTCCTTCCCACGCAGACCGAATAAAGATCTGATTGATGATTGATGATTACTTGGGGGTCAACTCACCGCGAGGTCGGCCTTGAGCTTGGCCAGCTGGCGGGCGTAGCGTTTGATGAGCACCGCGTCCGACAGCACCTCGTTCACGATCGGCTTGTTCTTGATCTTCTTGGCGCGCTGAGCAAACCTGCAAACACGCAAAACCGTCCCTCGTCACGTTAGGCCGTGACTATACCGATTAGAGCTAGGGTAGTTATTAGTGACTAGGAAAACGCCATGCGTTGTTAGACGAGCGGATAGTAATAGTATGGGTAAAAACTGCTTCGAGTGGTACCAATTAGCACATTTCATGTTTTTTCTTCAAAATGGCTGACCCGATCAAGATAAAAATTTCCAGAGATGTGTACCAAAATGTAATTCAACTTGACGTTTTTTTTTTTCTTTTGTTCTGCTGTGTTATTCTAATGGGTATTTTTGAAATGTCTAAAATTCCTAAAAAAAAGTTACTACCCAACAATGCCACAAAACTATACAGATCTAAGTTGGATGAGGAATCATATCGATAAAAAGTTGATAGCTGTAGCCGTTTGACCTGAGGAGAACCGACAAAAAAACATAAAAACGAACACCAATTTTTTTCAGTATGTCAAATTGAATCCTCGCTAAAGCTCGTCTAATAGCACCTGGTACTTGGAGACCGGGCCTGGACTAGTTGGTCCTGGATCCGGTAATTTAATATCCTGGCAAGAGTAAATATCAAGGCAGGAAAAAAGGGGGTAGAGTCTCTCTAGCGTGGACACTGCGATGTAAGCATCGGGTACAATCGGTTACTCGGTCTTTAATCCCACGACCGATGTCATCACTAGTCGGAACTCTTTCCTATCCCCAGGTATGAGTCTCCGATACAGCTTGACTGAGCTTACCCGAGGGTGTTGATGGTCTGGTCCACCACAGCCGGGGTCACGGTGCAGATGATGGCCGTGAGGGCGTTGCCGCCCAGAGACGTCTGCAAGATGCGGGTCAGCTTGCTGTCGCGGTAGTTCACGAAGCTGGAACAAGTCACCATGTACTGATACTGACAGCGAATATAACGAACACCGAAAAAAATGTGGAAAAATAAGAGAATCCGGCGATACACCGAAAAAACTTGGCCTAATGAGTGAAAGCGACGATACACCGAAAAAAACGAACACCAAAAAACTTGGACAAAGAGAAAATCCGGCGAGGAAAACATTCCTTGGGGAATATTCCCATGCGCCCATCACTACTCCTGCCACCTTTCTCTTGTACTTCCGACTTTTCTCCTAGCTACCGTACGTCGTTGACAATGTAACTCTAGTGTAACAATAGATGATGGCAAAATATTCAATATTTGAACAATAATAGAAGCTAGGTTTTTTACAAGATGCATTGATAGTTGCGTTGGTTTGCCGGGTATCAGGCCGGCAAACCAACGCAACGCTCAATGCATCTTGTTTTTTTAGTTCAATGAATTTATATAAATGATTGAACTTACTCTTAGGGGTTTATAACTCGCAAATTTTCTGTGGGCCTACAACTGATTTCAGATTTTAGGGATTTAAAGCAATTTCAGGGATTTCAAGGATATCAGAGATTTCAAGCAATTTCAGGGATTTCAAGGATATCAGAGATTTCAAGATATTTCATAGGGATTTCAAGAGATCTCAGGCATTTCAAAGATATCAGAGATTTCAAGAGATTTTGGGGATTTCATAGGAATTTCAAAAGATTTCAGGGATTATTCAAGGCAAGTATACACCAGATTTCATGAGTCGTCAACCCCTCGACTTACTCCTTGCCCTCGCTGAGGTCGGCGATGACCTTGCCGAGAGCCGTCAGCGACATGTTGATGTGGCAGCCCTCCTTGAACGTGCTGCCCGTCGAGCCCGACTGGCCCGTCTTCTCGGACCCAGCCAGGTCCACCAGGTTCAGGTGAGACACCTGGATGGCGCCGTCGTCTGCGCCGCCCCCGCCGCTCTCACGGCTCTCGATTATCTGGCGGGCAACGGTCAGTGGTGTAATTGAGATTTTTAAAAAAACATTTTTATTATTAGGCAAACGCAGAATATCCGTTGTGAGATGAGCAAGACATTAAGTATTATCGAAAACTCTACACACCTTGATCATATTACTACAGTGAAACCTGTGTGCATCGTCCCGGATCCATCGTTTTCCTGCTTGTATCATACATTTTTTCTAACCCCACTCCCATATAATCAATGTTAAATTCCTGGATGGATCATTTTCTTGCATGGATGGTTCTATTTTCCTGGTTCCTTGAGAAACGATGGATAGAGGTTTCACTGTAATTGAATTTACTTACTTCAATACGAAGGGGCTTTTCATTCATTTTTTTTTCTGTGCTATGAAAATGATTATTATAGTGAAATGATGAAGTGATGATAGAACGTTTACAAAAACCCATGCCTTATGCGGGACTCGAACCCACGCCCAACGGTGACTTCAGTTACTACCGCTAGTGATAGTTGACCTAGCTACCGTAACCGCCAAAACAATCTCCAGGAAACTTAAAACACCGTCGACCTACCAGCCTGAATATGGTGTGCGATCGCGAGCTGCGGTCATTCATGCTGGTCTCTGCGATGCGTCGGCTGGTCTCGCCGCGCTCCATCAGGTTGAGCACCTTCTGCGCGCAACTGGCCACCTCCTCGGTCACGCCCTGTATGACCACCTGACCCTCCTCTTCGCGCAACTTCAGGTTCGTGTTGCCCGGCGACAGCAGGTCCTTCACGCGCTCGTTGTAGATCTCGATGTACGACGCGCTGGAACCAAACGCACATCTCAATTAGAACGACGATTATTACAGTAAACCCTCGTTAATCCGAAATCGAAGGGACCTAAAAAAAATGATTTCGGTTTATAAAAATTTGGATTAATCAAAAAGATCCTTATATGGCCTGTTTCTATTGGCGCTCGGCCGTCCCGAGTCGGACGAACGAGTGTTCCGAGCTCAGAGTCAGACTTCATCAAGGTCGACTGCATTCGGTACACAAAGCATGGAACAGCTGAGCGTGCTTCCACTCATTCTTATGCATCAAAAATTCTAATCGACTTATTCATTAATTTCGTTCAGCATAATGACAGCTGCCTATTCCTCTCACATCTCCTGGACTCGGTTTTATCATTAATATAGCAGACTTGGTGTGTCGGAAGCAGCCGAGCCGAACGGGCTAAGAGGGCACTGGAAGTAGATTTAGTGGCTGGATTACCAATGTGAGGATAGCTCTAACTGGCAGTTTGAAGTTGTTAAAATGAAAAAGCAAAGTTTTATTTCCTTTTTTTGAATGTTGCTTAAAGACGCCACCAACAGCTAGGTTATACGGGGGTACGAATGAGCGGATGATAATGAAACGATGAAGTGATGATAGGTGAAAGGACGTTTATAAAAACCCATGCCTTATGCGGGACTCGAACCCACGCCCAACGGTGACTTCAGTTACTACCGCTAGCGATAATTGACTTAGCCACCGAGGCGGCTGAAAACCACTTATCAGGAACGATAAGAATGAATGAATATTAGGGCTTGAAGGCGCGTCGGCCGAAACGTCGAGGGACGAGGTTCTTTTTGGAACCGCCAAATGTTTTATGGAAAGGCAATCCGCAAAATGAGACCAATTTAACGTCAAAAAGAACGAAGTGACGTGGATTAGTGGTAGTGCGGAGGGAAGTTTTATTATAGGGGATTTGATAGTTTTTGTTGGTTGGGTGTATTTTTGATTATTATTTATTTTCTTCATCTTGTTCCTGTTGTGTTAATTTAGTTTAAGGCCTTGCCACCGCACTTTTGTTCAACTGTGAGTGTTAATGATAAAATGAAATAAAAATCATACGACTGATAAATAAAGTGTCAACGCTTTTGACCACTCACCGGAGAAGAAACTCTCGATCCTGCTGACTCTTCATGAGCTCGAACACGTGGTTCACGGTCTGTTCAGTGATGCCAACATCGTCTTTGTCACCCTTCATTGTGTGTGTTTTACCTTACAAAGATAACAATTCAGGAAAATTATTTAATAGAATAATAAAAATATCTTGCCACCGTCATTGAATTTGAAGGTTTAGGTTAGGTTCCGTGCATCTCATCTGGTGAAACTTATGTTAATTGAACCTAGTTTTATTTATTACTATTTAAAGCAAGGACTGAATAGTAAACACATTAGTGTGGAACAATATACTGTAAGTAATAATGCTTAGTCCTATAATTAGCAATAGAATAAAACTTGCAAATAAAGTAGGCCTAGAAATGGTGAGTATAAGATAATGAGGTAATTTTACTGTGACACTGAGCATCGCCAATTGGTGTTTGATTTTCGATTTTTTGGTGGTTTCTGAAAAATCCTGTTTCTGGCTTCTGGAGGGTGTAATATGTCCGGTAGGTGAGTGGTGGAGGTTGGGAAAAAAAAACACTGTAAGTAGGCGTGCTCAGTGTCTCTGTAATTTTACCGATAATAGCTGGGTTAAGCGTAAGTTTTTGAACTTTGATAGTGAACCTAGCTTTCTCGGCAAACAACTGTAGTGGCTCTCTGGAGATACATACCTGACGAGGTTTGTCCATACGCAAAGACGGTTCCGTTGATGCCCTTGACGGCCGAACTGACAATAGGTTTGACAACAACATCAAAGACATCTTTGTTATTTGACAAGTCATTGAACACGTGATCTGTAAAATAAGGGTTCAAGTCGAGTAAATCAAACTAGGCCTATACCGTACCTATTTGACAACATTAGAATCAAGTCAGCCTCAATTTCTTTGCCTAGGCCTACGAGATCCTAGGCCTACTCCTTAGGGCTAACACCTAGGACTAAGCTATGGCCCGGGCCTAATTTAAAGTTAGTGGGTCTAGGCATGTCTAGGCAATGAGGTTTTAGTAACACTAGGCCTAGGCCTACTAACTCGATGGTCTAGGCTAGGCCCTAGTCTCATTTAGGCCTACATAGCCTAGGCCTAGGACCTTTAAATGGATAGGTGGGCCTAGGTTTTGAGTTTAGGTCACAGGCCAGATCTACAAACTCACCAAACCATTGTGCATCTCCGCGAGTCTTGGTGAGTTGAAAAATACAGTTTTCACTGGTTCCCCAGGACGGAGAAATTCCCTCTAATTTTTCCCGTTGAATTAAGGGACGCAGTTTGATCGCTACATTTATTTGAGTAGACATTATACTTTACACAGAAGCCTTCTAGGCCTATCGATAATTCAAGGTACACATGAGCGGAATTTCGAAAAGGAAATGTGTCCTCCCTTCAAACGCTTTACTGAAAAGCAAGGCTGAAAAGTAAACGAGTAACGGTCAATGGTCGTTTAAAACTTTGAATACCACAGCCTTCTTTAGTAGTGACGTAGAGGCTCCGCCACTCCACCAATCAAATTCGATGTTCACAGTGAGTGCGAACCTAGCGTACTACTGGACAACTTCATGCGCAGTTTCGTACCGCATGGTTTGAAGTTTGAAGTTTCATCAAACATAAACATACTAATATTTTTAATCTTATCATTGGCCTTCAGTTTCACTTCACTTACTTCAGTTGGGATGTTGGACTACACGTTAGTTTTCGTTTTTTATAATTATAATAATGAGAATAATATGACTGCATGTAAATGTGTATCTACAAATAATGGGTAAATATGCTGTATCCTTAACAGGTCTATTTTTGGGTTATGAGTAACTTTACTGCCAATTGATGTTTGATTTTCGATTTGTTGGTGTTTTCTGGAAGATCTTGTTTATATCTTTCAGAAAAAGTTGTCGGGAAGTTGAGAATTATTGTTTTTTATAGTTTTTAAACTCACTTGAATCTGATGGTTTTTGCATGTTGTTTGGGAGGGGGGTGCTGGAGAGGGTGATTTGCCGTTGTTGGGGAGGGGGGCTGCTGGAGGGTGTAATAACTTAGAACCCTATAGTTTTTGGGTTAAATCTGTTTGACCATTTTTGAAAAACATCATCTAGAAGTTTCTAAAAAGATTAGACCGGGCAGAGAAAATTGAAAAATAAAATCTCTTCAATATAATTGAAATTTTCCTCAAATGTAGGCCTACACGGAAATTATACACATAATTAAAATTTTTATGCAATTCGAACCAGCTGTTTCGAATAATGTAGGCCTAATACATGTTTTTTATTCATCGAATAGATAGAAATGTTAGCAGAAATTTTTTGCATTGTTCTACATACCGGAGATATATTTTTTAATTCACTTTATTAATTCACAAATTGTTAATTCACTGCTCTCTAGATTCGTTGGTATCGAATGAAGTTCATTTTATATGATCAAGGTATGTAGAGATTTAGATTTTACTTTTTAGATATCTCGCTCATCACACAACGCACATTCTGCGTTTGCCTGGTAATAAATAAATTTTAAGTCTCCCTCATCTTTTATACCCACTCCTTGAATACCTACAACCAACACCTGTACCAAGTACTAATTCTAGACATACTAGGCAAACGCAGGATGTGCGTTGTACGATGAGCGAGATGTCTATATAAAGTATAATCGAAAACTCTACAAACCTTGATCATTTGAAATGGACTTCATCCGATGTCAATGAATCTAGAAAGCCGTGACTTCGACAATGCAACATTTTTCAACTAATATTTCTACCTTTTCGATGAATAAAATACATTTATTATATTATTTTCTCCAAAACGGCTGGTCCGAATATCAAACCAAATTTTTATTCATGTATATTATTCTTGTGTTCACATTTGTGGAAAATTTGAAAAATATTGAAGAGATTTAATTTTTCAATTTTTTCCGCTCAGCCAAATCTTATGGGGTTTTTAGAAACTTCTAAATGATGTTTCTCAAAAATGGTCCAACCGATTAGACCTCAAAACTATACAGTTCTAAGTTGGATAAGTTTGCATATAAAAAAAAAGTTTCATGTCGATCGGTCAAACCCTGCAACCTGTGCAGTGCTTAAAAAAAAAAAAAAAAAAAAAACGCACAGACAAAGTTCCGTAAGAGTTCAGTGAAAATCTTCGCCACGCTCATCTAATTATATTCTGTCACAGAGAAAAGTTGAGAGTTGGCAGATTCAGAACAACGAGAAGCTTCTATCGTCTCGGCCACAACTCCCCGGATCACCACACTTCCTACAGGATATCGTCCACAGCGAACACATCTCACCTGGCAACGGCTCACGCTCCAGGCCGCACGTGTGACGGGAGTTCGTATCGTCAGCTCATCGACACCTCCCAGCAGTATGGCTTGTGCTCCTATTTAGATACTACCAAACACACTACAAATTTTCTGAATGATTTTAAGCTTCTGTTGAAAGAATTTTCATTCATTCAGGTAAAAACCAGTGTTGGGGAAGTTCCTTTTTAAAAAGAACTTTTTAAAAGTTCAGTTCATTACTGTGAGAATGAACTTTTCAAAAGTTCAAGTTCATTTTCTATATTTTATTCTGAAAAGTTCAAGTTCGTGTAAAAAGTACATAAGTTCACGTGAAAGTTCATTTCGCGATTTTTTTTGCTTTTAACGTCAATTTGGACCACCGGACAGTATTATATAGCTAATATTGGTAGGGCTTACTGTGAGGAGAGGGATAAATGAGAGGAGATTTTTTTTTAAATTATCAACAATTTAAGTCGTTTGAACTTAACTTTCTACTTCAATCCAATTCAATCAAAATTTTCAATCCAGCGTTTCGGATTGGTCAGAAAACCGCGTCTATCTCCTTCTCTCTCACTCAAGTACAATCGTCATGGAAAAATGTACTACTCGTTTGAAAAAAACGTTTCACCGGCGAACTTTTGAACTTTTGAAAAGTCCGTGACCGAAAAAGGAACTTTCACCAAGTTCACGTTCATTATGTAAAAAACGAACGCGTTCATATAAAAGTTCATAGAAAAATGAACGCGTTCCCGTGAACGCGTTCATTTTGCAAGTTCATTCCCCAACACTGGATTCAAGTGTTAGCACTGTAACACTAAGAGAAGAAGATTTTGTCGAAAGTATTTCTCGTAGGCCTAATGGTATTTTTTCTATTGCAGTGTTGGTCCAGGCTTTGCAATCAGGATTGGAGGGGAAATTTCTGGATCACGATCGAAGTCTTACTCGACTTGACGACATCGTTTGGTACGTGGAAACTTATCGATTATGCGGCACGCTACGACGATGTCTTGACAACGCATCTCCTGTTTTTCCACGACTGGGACCCGGGTGAGATTAGTGGCAACGACGACAGGACATTAGAGATCGCAGCTCAATGTGCTAATACCGATACAATATCAGCTTTGCTCCAGCTTCAACTGGATGAACGACAGGTACTTCTGGATGAGAAAGCAAATCTTTTGAAACTAGTTAATAGCTTGTGTTGGCTTACTATTTATTTGTTTAATTATGTTCACAAGGAATTCTCGGGAGAAGGTATTCTTGGTATGGTGATTCATTTCATAACGTAACAACGACTTTAGAAAGAGAATATATAATTAACGCTTGGTTATACAATATCGGAAACAACGGACACAACTTGTTCGGTCGACGGTCAGCTTCGTAAGAGAGCGTCTCCAGCTACCCTCGCTAGTGCCTAGCCTAACTCTCTAACTCTCGTAGTTACCACTATTGATGATAGGTGGCAGTATGAGTATCAATATTCGAGAGTGGCATAAATTCGGAATGCCGTACTTTACTACAGCGCTCGGTGGGACATTCACGGGCGG